>CAJHQP010008815.1:0-25107 GCA_905132765.1 Moricandia arvensis
GTCCTCTTTCGATTCAAACTTCATTACCCACATTTGAATAGTTTCCCATTATCAAATAAATCACCACACGTCGGCTATTGTCCATAATTTCTGAACATAATAAAAAAAACATTACCACAGAGTAGTTGATACCAGTTATACTAAATAAGTAATAACAGTAATACTATATTACAGTTTGACTACTTGATGTGTTACACTAGTTACAGTTATACTATGTTGACTTGGCACATGATTACTATAAGTTATACTAATTGTACCAATACACATATTCAATTGTTACTTTCAGTTGTACTATTGTACCAGTTGTAAGTTTTGTATTAAAAATTTCAGTAATACTACATGCAGTTGTACCAGTAAAACGGGTGTTGATAACGAGTTTTGTCAAGTAAGTCGTACCCGTTGTACCTTTGTGAAAAATGATTTATTCTACATTTTTGCATTAATAACTTTATATTAACCTCAGAATCTTAATCATTACGTTTACATACCTATACATTGACTCACCGAGATAAACAACAAACAAAAAATGATTGAGACAAAGAAGATTGATAGAGAGAGAGAGAGAGAGAGGGAGAGAGAGAGTATACACTTAACAGCGATTACAGAGGTTTGCAGAGCCAATGAGGACGAACATGTGCTGTTTCTCGCGTCCTAAGCTGTCAAAAACCTTTGAGAATCAAAGAAAACGCTTTGTGGATGAAGAAATGAAGAAGATATGTTTGGTTGTTGAAGATCAGCAATTTTGTCTTTTTGGTGGTTGAACACGAGTTGAGAAGGTGAGAGTGATTTAAAGAGGCTCCATGGGACCTCATTTCACTCGAGAGGAGAAGGAGAGAAATGCACGGCCAAGATTATAACGTGAGCAAACGATCCAACGGCTTCTGGTTTCATTTCATTAATGGCAATATCTGTAATATTATTTCCTTCTCATCTAACGGCTACAATTAAAACAGAATATTTAGATCTAATGGTTGCCATTCCTCCCTTCTTTAGGATTAATTTCGTATTTATACATCACATTGGCCCATATAGATTAACTTGGGTTGTTGTAGATTATTTTCTCAACATTTGGACCATTTAGATTAAGTCCTACATTCTTTATGAATTAAACAGTTCGTAGAAATCAATAAATGTGCTTATAGATGTGTGTTTTTAATTTACAGCATGTGAGCATCAATGAGTTTTAGAAACCAGCAGAGGGTGAAAACACACTATTAGGAGAGGGCGTTGTTTATGTTTCCTTTCTCGATTGTAAAACACAAGATTGTTAAAAAAAATTGATTGATATTGATAATAGAAAAATGACAGTTACAAGGATTATCTCTCTAACATGAACACTCTCCTACACTCATGAACATGACTTGATGATCAATCCTTTGATAACCTTTTACATACTACGCACAACCTTATAAAGTAAAGTTTCCTACGTCACATGATGATATCCTCCAACAGCCTTCCAACATCTCATTTGCATTGGTTCCCTTACTTGCCATGTAACTTATTCCATCCTAATGAAAACTTGTCCTCCAGGTACCAACACTCTTTGGGCCAAACATAACTCCTACAGCTTCTCACTTTCTTGTGGGCTTTCCCCTTGTATCTGATAAGAATTGGTGGACGGTCCTTCTCATACGTAAAATTTCCCTCCCCTTCGAATTGACCTTGTCCTCAAGGTCCGAACCGGGGACTGTTCCATGATAATCGACTTCCATTCCCAAGTACAATCATGAACTGGTCATACCTTTCCGACGAATCAACACTTCCTTTTGTCCTGTAACTTGATTAACTCGGATTCTCAATACCATTCCGGCTCAACTTCTAGAACTCACCGGTTGTCAACTGCGGGGCAACTGAGACAGAACAACAACTTCCCAATAACCTTCTTCAGCTGAGAGACGTGATGTTGGGTGAATCTTGGCATCCTGAGGTATCTCAATTCGATAAACTACTCTTTCCACCCGATGAGTGATCAAAAACGGCCCATAAAATGATCAGAGACTTCTACGGTAGCCCTCCTAGTCAGTGTTTTCTGATGTATGGACGTAGTTTCAGATACACCCGGTCTCTTACTGCAAACTCGACTTCCCTTCTATGCTTTATCAGCTTTTGTTTCATGACTTTTTGTGCTCTATGCAGCTGCTCCCTGAGAATACCAACATGTATCTCTTTCTTTGCAGCTTATCTTCAACTCAAAGTTGTTAGTAGAACTGACTATACTTCATCATCGTAATGAGGCTCGCGCCCGTAAAAAGCCTGAACGGTGTCATCGTAATGGTTGAGTGATATGGAGGTATTTAGCTCAGCTCTGCCCACAACAAGTACCTAGCCATGATCTTGGTTTCTCACTTGTATATCACTTCAGAAAAGTGTCCATTTCCATGTTAGTCACTTCAGTTAACCGTCTGATTGGGAGGTGATACGTAGTAATGAATTTTAGAGTAGTTCCCGACAGCTGAAGATTTCCTTCCAAAACATGCTGGTGAAAACCTTGTCTCTGTCCAGCACCATGTGAACAAAATTGTCTGTGTCTCGTTCAGACCCCGTTGGCTACCGTCCGAAATGGTGTGCATGTGGGCCTCGTGGGTTGGTCATCAATCTAGGTTGGTGGGTCCCATGGTCATCACCATGAACGAGGAACCATGGAGTGAATCACCTCTTGAGTAAACACTAATGCCCATCCACATCACTGAATGGATGCTTGAGATCAATGAAATGTATGTACTTCGTTAGGCTGTCTACACCTACCAACACAACATTATAACTCTCTGATCGTGGTATTCCTTCAACAAAGTCGACTGATATGTCTTTCCATACTTTTTCTGGAATTGCAGTTTGAAGGAGATCACTAGGTGAGAGCGTGGAATATTTGTGGCGTTGACAAACTTGACACGCAGCCACATAGCTCTTTATATCAGTCAACATTCCATCCAAAAGAAAATCTCATCAACTCTCCTTTGTGTCTTCAGAACACCCCATGTCCGCCTAGTTTACTATCATGAAATTCCTTCATTATGCTTCCAGTCAGTAATGATCCCTTAGGAATGACCATCTCCATAGCAGTCTACCCTGCACCCCACGAGAAATCGGGATGCGAAGTAGCGTCTTGCTATAGCTCTTTAACAATCTTCTTAAGCTCTACATCTTTACCAATCTCTTCACTAATGAGCTCTAACTGAATGGTAGATGGGACTGAGGTTGCATAAAGTTCAGCTACCACTGCTTTCCTTGCAAGGCATCCGCTGGTTGTTTTCAAACCCATTTTATAGTGTATCTCAAAGTCGAACCCCAAAAGATGCATGAGCTAGCGATGATAATCAATGTTGATCTCTTATGATCAGCTCTGACTATGAATCTTCTCCCAATCAAGTAGTGTCTCCAATTCTGAATAGCAAGACAATGGCCATGAGTTATCGTTCATACACCAATTTCATCTTTTGTCTCTCAGTAAGGTCTGACTAAAGAAGGTGATAGGCCTCTGATGTTGCAACTCAAACCCGTACTTTATGCATCAGACTTTACTACAAATGGTGCTTCAAAGTCAGGCATCATCAAGACTGGAACCGTCATTGTAATAGCCCTCTTAAGCAGATATAATTTTGGTCGATAAAATTCAGTAAGTTCAGTTTGAAGATTTGACGATCAGATTTAAAAATAAAATCGACCCGGTGAATTAATGTCTCGACGGGACTGTCATTAGTCGAAGGCCTCCCACTGAGAGTTCTGGTCGAGTGTTAACTATTATGGTCGAGTTGTACTTAAGCTGGACAATTTTATCCGAGAGCAGACGAGAATTAACAGACAAGAAATTTTAGTCGAAAGTTGTCCAAAGATTATCGACTAGCTTCATGAATGGTTCCTAACCCGTCTTGTGCCTTTCACCAACCTGCCTTCTTGCTTCATTTAAATGATGTGATGTCACAACCTGCCTTCCTGCTAGGTTAATAAGTAAGTCATGTGAAAGTCACAGCTACTTGCTTCAACTGCTTGCAGCTTCTTCATCTGAGGGAAAGGACAAGCAGCTTGGCTGCTGAGAGTGATGAAACAGGTCACCACCTGTCCTCTCCCTGCCTTGCCTTGTGTAGAGTGAAACCTCACCTGAAATAACTTCCTCAGCTATTTAACTCCCTCTCCAGCTACTTGGTCGTCCATACCACAAGAAAAACCAGAGAAATATTTTCAGAGAAAATCAGCGAGAAAGAAGAGAAAAACTGTTAGAAAAATTAGAGAAAATTCAAAAAACATCTTGGACAATTTTCTCCATCCTCTAGTTCAGTCTGTTGTTGTGTGGAAGATCAGAAGGTGAGATATCAAGAATAAACCCTAGCTCTTGTTCTGTTTCTGATGTGAACCGAAGCTTGATGTCTCTTTGAAAACAGTCCAGCGGTGAGCTAATCTTGAAGAAGAGAACCATTTGAGTCCATCTAACCGTTTAAATTTGGGTAAGCTTCATCTTCTTGCCTCAGTCAGTATTGGTCAGAACTGGTTCATGTTTAGCTTAAGTCTTGGTCGGATCAGTGGTTTAAGCTGTTTTACGGCTCAGTCTTGTTTAGTTTTGGTTTGGATATATCTCTTTGAACCGCTAGCTAAACTGATGTGAACTGATCAGACCTAAGCCGAACTGAACATATCTTGTCATGAATCAACTTGTCTGAAACGAGATGATCTGATCTAGGATGAGTAGAACCGAGCTTGAACTAAATTGATTTAAGTTGTTTAGCTTGAACCAAACTGTTGGATTAGTGATGTTCTGAACCGAACAGATTTTATCTTGTCTTGAACTGATCTGAGCCGAGCTGTCTACTGTCTGATCTTGTCACGTACTCATCTAGTCTGAGTTGAACTGAATTGTTAGGAGCAGAGCTGAACTGACCAAGCTTAGTGAACTGTTTAGCCTTGAACTATTTTGTTGGACTGGCGATCCTATGATCCGAACTGTTCTATTCTAGGACAGTAGATGAGTGAAGATTAAGCATCCATTTGATCCCATCCACTGAACCGTGTACTCTCAGTACTTGGTTGAGGAGTTAATCTAACAGTCCATTCGATCCTTGGAGACATTTAGTCTTTGGTTTGAATTCAGATGGTCAAGGAGAGTGGTAAGATCAGCCGGACTCGTCCATGTGATCGATCTGAATCTGAAGTGTACCGGAAGTGGAGTGTGATTAGCTGGAGCTCGTGTCTAGTATTCCTTAGCCAATCTCATGGATTCTAGATAGATGTTGATGAATTATGAATGAGTATTACTTGATTGCATACTTAATATTGTTGACTGATAAGCAAAGTATTTTAATCTATAATGAAATATGAAGTGTTTACCTTGTTTAAACACTTAAGGATTATTATGAATTACTCTTTGAGGTTTATCCTGAGCCTTAGTACTTGTTCTCAAGTACTAATATATAGTTATATTATTAAGTATATGAATATGAATCATGTGAAGTCTTATCATATTCACTCTCCCTAAATTTCCCGCATTACTGTGACTTGGTTTTGCGAATGGAACAAGGTCATGAAGACACGATGATGGGGTAGCACCCTGGAGGCCGTGTACTGCATGACGATGCAGTCTCGAATTTTCAAGGACGTTTGAGGATGATGGTAATACTAACTCACTAGGCTCGGTTAGCCTTTGTGGCTTATCAGGTCTAGTATATATATTGTATTTATATATAAGTGAATGGCGGGTAACATGGAGGTGTTGTTTAAGATATGATTCACATCGATGAAATGATATGCCTTATATATATAACAATTATGGAATATATTTCCACTGCATCAAATGGTGTCGACTGCTCGGGATACTATTGATATGTGTTGGGGTGCGGGATAAACTCATTGAGTAAACTAGTTACTCATGACTCATTTGTGATGGCACGTAACTAGTAGGCAGAAGACATTTACTCTAGGACGGGAAGGAACAACATTATCAGCGGTAGTTTTATTATCCTTGCAAAGTAGGTTTGATAATCTTATGTATAAAGTTTGTTGACCAAAAACCTCGTGGTTAATCTATAACATTTTGTAAGATGCTTTTAAAAGAATATTATATAATGTATTAAAGAATGTTACTTTAAGTACGAGTTCCATATGATATTAGTCCTTTTCCGGATGAACTAACTATTGGGTGTTACTCAGTCGGGTTGGAAAGCCTCGGTTGTACTAATAGGATATATGTACTTAGGCGATTGGCCTAAGGTACCTGGATCTGTTCTGGAAACTTCGGGTTAATCGTTGAGGTATACATTGTGGCCTCTTAGTTTGGTTTAAGTTACCAGTGATTGGCTGTGCATGTTCTTGTTTGATTGTTGCACGACTGGTCGAGTCAACTTGGACTTAGACTAGATCAGGGGTGTCACAGTCATCATTGCTCTCTTCAATTGATTAAAGGCCACTGAAGCTTCCTCACCCCATTGGAATTGATTTTATTTTCAACAAACCTGTAAGTGGTCTCACTATGTTCCCATAATCCTTCACAAACTTACGGTAGTAACCTGTGAGACCAAGGAAGCCCTTGAGATTCTTCACATTCTTAGGGACTGTTCATACTTCCATAGTGCTTAGCTTCTCTTCAATGGCTGAAATCCCTTCTGCGGATATGATGTGTCCTAAATACTCTATTTTAGGACACCCAAAATGATACTTCTGTCGATTCTCATGATTAGCTTACAAAAATCCCAATATAATTCTCAATTTCTCTCTATTTTCCTCCACCTTCTTGCTATTTATTAAGATGTAACCGAAAAAAACAACGACAAACTTACGTAGATAGGGTCTGAATACATCGTTCATCATAGATTGAAAGGTAGGTGGGTGTTTGACAATCCGAATGCCATTACTAGGAACTCGTAATAGTCTTAGGAAGTCTTCAGATCGCACCAGTATCTGATAATACCCTGACCTGAGGTCGAGCTTTGAAAACACTTTGGCTCCATGTAGCTCATCCAGGAGTTGGTCAATGATTGGTATGTTGTACTTGTCTGCTATGGTAACCTGATTTAGAGCACGATAGTCCATGCAGAACCTCCAGCTTCCATCATTCTTCTTTACTAAGAGAACCGGATTAGAAAACAAACTACCACTCTCTTAATTATACTTGCCGCAAGCATTGATGCAATCTGTCTCTCAATCTCCGCCTTTTTCACTTTGAGGGTATCGAAACGGTATTACACTAACCAAACTAGCTCCCTCTTTCAGCGTAATTGCGTAAGTCTTTCCCCTTATCAGAGGAACGCCCTTTGGTTTTGTAAACACTCGTGGGAAGTCATCCAAGACACTACGCCACGCCTCAGGATAATTTTCAGCATTCTACAACACTTGAGTTGAAATACCTCCAAACTCAACTAACAACCCTTCATCCTATTGGTCCACAGACCTCTAGATGGCTTTAATTTATACTTTGTTGTATGGAGGCTTGGGTTCCCCGTGAAGAGTGAATGTAACTTCATCAACTTGGAGTTTCAACAACTATAATTTCCAGTTTGAATCTTGTCTCCCCTAACGTGTCTAGCCATTGAACTCCTATAATAATGTTTATTATCCCGAGTTCCAACGGAACATAAATTGTCTCCACCACGCAAACTTGTAGGTGTAAAGACACACCTTCAACGACACCATTTCCTTTCACTCGCACTCCTCCTGCAACCAATACTCTGTAGCTGACAGTGGCCTTAGATTCCAAGTTCAATTTCAACATCAATTTTTCAGAATGAAGTTATGGGAAGCCCCACTTTCGATGAGGACTATCACCTTCTCCTATCAAACTTGTCCACAAAGTTTCAGTGTGCGTCGAGATGACATTCCTACAATAGATTGGCTGATAACTCTGTTACCTTATGTCCCGCCGTCCTCCATCTCCGTCGGCTCCTTCATAAGCTCTTTCTCCATGCCATCCTCTTAAATCATAATCACCAATAGTTCCTTCTGGGAACACGAATGAGGGTACGTGCATTTCTCATCACACTTGTAATGCAGTCCCTCCGCTTTCCATTTTGCCACCTCCGTCGGCGTGAGCTTCTGGTAAGGAGGAAGTAATCTGTTGTGAGTGGCCTGGAGTCGATTCGATGGTCCCCTTGTTGTTGTCGCCGTTTTGGCCAAGCTTAAGTTAGGCATAGAGTAGTTGGGCTTCACAGTAGTTTGATGGACCGATAACGATCCCTGGCCCACGCCTTTACTGAAACTAGGTTTAGGCGTAAAGCCTTCACTCACCGGACTCGACACCGGAGTTTCTTCCATCGATCATTCTTCGACTAACTTTGCGGTGTCCCATCATCTTCTGCAAGGTCTTGGGTTCAAACATCTTCACCCCCGCTCGAATCCTGGGTTTCAGACCATTCATAAAGGCCATCTCCTACACGTTCTCCGAGATCCTCACGAAATTAGTAGGCAAAGAGAAAAAATCTCTAAAATACTCATGTACGGAGCCCTCTTGGCGTAACGATTAGAGTTTCTCCCCAGCTGAGACATCACGCGTACATGAATATTGCTGCAAAGTCCAATACTTCAATTGGTTCTAGTCCTGAAAAGCGTTTATGATCGCACTCCCACCGGTACCACGACAACGCCTCATCGGTGAAACACATCCAAAACCACTCTTAACTTCTCTTCCTATGTGAAATCATCCAACTCGAAATACCAATCCACCCTCAGCACCCAAAATTCCACACCATGACCGTGGAACAGAGGAATCTGCATCCTCTGAGACAAGATTGGTTTATCGATGACGGGTTCTCCTAAAACTGACATGATCGTGTCGTTAGTGTCACAAGTTGCTCATATCTACCCGTAGGGAGGGCCACGGCGTGCTGATGTCGTTCGGACTGTTAGGAGTAACAGCTGCACTCGTCTCTCGACCTTTAAGACCTCAGAAGAGGACTTGGTGGTTTCAGGTCCCTTCCCTTTGTCTGACTCCACCGCTTTCTCCTTTGCTTCGTCTTCAGATTGAAAGCGTTGTTCCAACCTCTCAAGTATGCTCATCTGGTGTTGGATCATTCCCAGACACTATTCCAACGCCGTAACTCTTCACGCCTCCTGACGTTGTTCCAGCCTTTGTTCCTTCACCATCAACGTGAGCTTCCCAAGGTCATACTGCAGTTGCTCCATGGATTGTTCCAGCTCCGTTTTCTTTGGTGGAATTATTCCTGGTAGCGAAATGGCTCTAATACCAAGTTGTTACTGTTTCCCTCTCGATTGTATAATATAAAGATTGTAAAGAAACTGATTGATATGATAATACAAAAGTGACAATTACAAGGATTGTCTCTCTAACAGAACACTCTCACACACTCATGAAGATGATTTGATGCTCAATCCTTTGATAACCAATTACATACTATGCACGGCCTTATAAAGTAAAGATCTCCTACGTCACATGCTTATATCCTCCAACAGCCTTCCAACATCCCATGTGCCTTGGTTCCCCTTACTTGCCACATAACTTATTCCATTATAATGAAACTTGCCCTCCAAGTACCAACACTCTTTGGGCCAAACATAACTCTTACGGCCCCTCACTTCGTGTGGGCTTTCCTCTTGTACTGATAGAGAATTGCTGGATGAGCCTCCTCATACGTAACATGTGTGGCCATGGAGGTGTTTCAAGTGGCGGATTTGGTGGTAACCGTAGTGAAGCTGCGCCTTTCATCGGAGATTCTGCTCAGTTCCCATCTCTTGGAGGCAAGTAAGGTCCATCCATGAAAATTTTGAAACTCACGAGGTCTTCTCCTTTGGTGGGTAACAAGACTGAAAGGTTTCATGTTAGGGTTTACTGTCTGCCGGTCTGTTGTTTTCATGTGTATATTTTTAGTTATCAGTTGAAACACTTGGTCTTTTTATTCATTGTCTTCTATTTACGAAACATGTTTCACAGACAAGACCTTTCTCACGTTATCTGTTGTCCAAACTAGATCTTGTCTGAGAATTATGTTTTGTAATAACCGCTAAAAGTGTCAATTCTTTTATGACCCCTTAGAAAAATGTGACTTCCCACATAAGATAATTCATACTCTTGTATGTATTCTCTTAATTGCTAATTGTTTTATGCTTGCATTTTTTTCCTCATGCCTCAGACAAGGCATTCTCCAGACGCATAGTATCCATACAGTTTGAAGCTTATGCAAGTTTCTATGCGCCTTCCGGAACCATGACTGGAGTAAACCGACCTGGCGCTTCTACCATTATCACCACAACACTCCTTGATTCTTTCATGATTATCTTCATAAACAAACACGTCTTATTCCCAATCTATAGCTAGACAGATCTGGGAAGAGTCTAGAGAAGACGTTGTCTCTCTTTTACATCTCAAGTCTCTGTATTTCATCACATCCTTCATCCTCTCTTGTAAGGCCTCCATAACAATCGACTTCCTTCTCACACCACAAGGGCCTAAACCCATCTTTGAAGTCATCTTTTGCTTCAGTGAAGTCCTCGTGGATGCAAGTAACATCAACTGCCATTGTTTTCTATGGTCTGCTCTTCCTTTTCTCACCAATTCCCATATTTCTACTAGTTCTCTTGTGATACGCGTCCATATTGGGTTACCTCATTTAAGGTTCTTAGTGATCCATATGTTAATGATGAAAATGATCTTTCTATTCAAAACTAGTTCCAACACTTTTTGTTGTTAACTTAAGAATTTAAAGATATATTATGTTATTATGGCTTTGAACATAGTGCTTCTGCCTTCTACCTGCTGCAGAAGAAGATAATATAAACATTCTCAAGCGAAAGTAGTACAATTTTGGTTCTCGAAAAGTCCTCCATCACCTGCAGGAAAAAATGCTTTTGTGAAAAACACTATAAAATCAGCTTGACATTATCACTACTGACATAATCGAACCGAAGTTGATCCTAAATGACTAAATAGAATAAAATAGAGTTGTAAGATAGTTCACTTACCTTAAAATGTAATTAGCTGCGCAGACGGAGACTTATATACAAAGGGTGTATATGTGTATTGTTGTTTTGTTATCATGGGATCAAAATATAAAGCTTCTCCCCTGAAACATGTTTCGGAAGGAGAAATGGAAAGACACAACAATGCTCCATCGCTGTGAAAGCTGCTAGAAGAATCTGAAGATGATGGTATCATACTTCTCAATGACAGATGGGCTATGAAAGCTTCACCCTGCCCTAAGGAAAACTCCAAATTTGGAGCCGTCGAGCTTTTGTTCGCTACTGTTTTGCCACATAGCAAGTTGGAAGTTTCTTCAGATGTTCTTACCATCATCTTCATAATAAAATCAAAGTATCAATTCAATTCCAATGGTTTATTTTCTTGTTGATCCTGAAAAATAGTCAAAAGTTACATGCATTCGCTTATTTCTTCTTCCACTCTCTCTGTCACTTTCTCCAGACTGCTTGTCGTGCTTTGTTTTAGGGATTTTAACAGCACCATATGGAGATCCAGAGAGATTCAAGAGCCATAAACCGCACCCTTTTATCACCTTGCGCGACAAGGGACAAGTTTGTGTGTGGCTGCCAGGCCCATATGTGTAAGAAAAAGCACCATTGTGGTAACAACATTCAAACTCCACATGGATACCAGCCTAGTTCATATGAACTATGATTGACTTCTTCGAGAGGGAAACCAAAGTGTAACATAAGCAAAATGATCCTCATACATCTTAAATGAGCTTGTGTCAACCATATAATCATACACACTACTTCTGCCTCTAAAGTACCAGCGCAACCCCATTCGTACATAAGGAGCTTCGGCTTTGTTTGGTGTTTCAACAGCTATGCGAGCCTCAAATCCCGAAAAGTCTTGAGAAATAGAAAGAGAGATCTGAGGTAAAGTAACATTTATGGAATTTCTAGCAGCTCGATGCATGAAATACATAGGCAGTTCTCCACCTGGTAAGACCGAAGGCTTCATGCATGATCGTATGATTACTTCCCGTGCATCTCTATCCAGTTTAAAGCAATTATTGAACTTTAAATATTCCCTATTCCTTGAAAAAACCGACTCAGTCTATATCCGCACCTTCTTTGTAACGCTCTTCAGTGTTGTCAGATAATGGTATAAGAGAAAAGTGATCCTCCATTGACATTGTTGCGAGGATGCTGGCATCACTCAGTGCTTTGAAGACTTCTCCACAATTTGAATGGTCTACTATATTAAGACTTCTCAATCTGAAATGTTCAGAGAGATATATTTTAACCTCTTGCAACCACGCATCGATAGTTCCCAGAGCCTCCAGAAATTCTCTATGCAATAGAACTTCTTTAAAGGCGGTGTCATCTAGATAGAGACTTGCAATACTCCTTGAAATCTGAGGAAAACTTCCTCAACCTTGAGAAGCCACTGAGATGGAGGTTTCTGAGAGATGGCAAGTTGACATCAGTTGGAAGAACCTCCAGCATTGTGCATCCTTCCATTCCAACTCCACCAGTGTGTAGAGATTCCCAATTGTAGAAGGAACCATCACCAAACTTTTGCAATTGTTGAGTCTTAATTACATGAGAGTAGGGGCCACTGAAAGATCTGGAATTTATGTAAGGTTTTCACAGCTTTACACATCCATCATTTGGAGATTTCCAAGACAGTGAAGCAGGTAAAACACACACACTATGTCATACCAAAAAAATTTCTGTCGGTTGCCGTGCATGGGAATAATTAAAAGACTACCTTGAGATGCAAAACAATAAGCACAAGATATGACTGTTAATTTATTTTAACACCAAGACCTTAATCTAGATTTGCATTAATTCAATCTTAAAAAATTTCTAAAGATGGTAGAAACACTAACCTTGATCTATGCTTGGATGCAATCCCACCTCTTGATATTTTCCCCTTTAACCTTTTCCTTCTTGGTGATTTCTTGATGGACAAGAAATCCCAAAACCTTCTTTAATCTCTCCTTTTAATGATCAATATTAATGCTGTGTGTTTTTGGAAAAACTCTTGTTTTTCCTTATATGTCAATAACACAATGCATAGGTCTTTTATATAGTCGAAGGGTTGTGTGTGAAGTAATACAACTCTTCAAAACTCCAACACAACTCTTCGTCATATATTATAGACCATTATTTAATAATATACTATATATGTATATGATCATAGAAGTAAAGGTATTTATAAATTAAGGTAAAGTAGGAGGGTTATCAATACACCCATATTCTAACTCATTACTCGAAACCGATCCATCACGGTATCGAATCTTATATTAGAATATAAAATATTAATAGGAACTTGAATTTTATATTAAACCAATAGATACATAGGTCACATAGAATATAAAATATTCTTACAGTGACATTAAAAATGTACCTGGACGCCTTCACATAGCTTCTCAGGCATGTTGCTTTTCACTGTGAGACCAGTGAGTTGTTCTGGGCGAACTTTACAAGGAATACATCTCATAATGCAGCCAATATAATCGAATTCACAGAGATTATTGTTTTAGAAACAACCTTCTACTCGAGGCTAAATCCATACATATATATCTGAGGGAAATTTTTCAACGGGAACATTCTTTGAGATTGAGGTACACGAGAGCCGTCAAGTGATAAGAGCTGGAAAACTTTCTAGCTCTGTGCAACCTTCCAAACCAACACCCTCAGTTTATGGAGATTTGAATAGAGGAAGTAAATGCCACCAAAGATGTGCATCTGTCAAGATTACTTCCTCTAGGTTTTTGGCATTAGAGAGATCCGAAACTCTTTTGAATTCGTGGACCAACTCATAATCAACTTCTTAAAGCTTCCAAGTGACTGAAAAGTGACAACAACAGGGAAAAATTCACATATACGTTCAAAAACATGTTAAACAGATACTCGATACACATAATTAGAAAATAAATATAGAACTGTTTTTCATTATGAGTCCAACAGATGCTCTGCCTTAAATTAGAAGGCAAGCACTTGGATGGATAAGCATCCCACCTGAGAAATCTGAATTTACGGGGTAAATAAAAGAGGCCTTGAGGTAGATGCAATCTTCCCTGTGGAACCCAATAACCAACATAGTCTATAACTATGAGAAACTGGATATTACGCATGCCTTCAAACAATTTTTTTCCTTTGAAAATGGTTCCTCGAGTGCTTATGCGTTGAAATATATTCCTAGAACAGTTTCCGTGCCATGAAAAAAAAACAGTATCCCAAGAAAACTACAATCTTAACAATTGTAAGCACTTTATTTTATAAAGTTTTCCATGAAGAGAATTTACAGAAGACTTACTGTTTTATCTGTATATACATCCTGAATGTCCTCAACATACACAGAAGCCGGCGCTTTCAAAGATTGTTTATGGACTCTCCATGGAAAATTTCTCTAGCCAACTTATGTAGCAAGTTATGCATCTTTATAGTTCATGCGATGTTATAAGTATGAAGGACTTACAAGCCAACACTTTAAGCCCAGTATTGACACTATCTCCGAGCAAGTCTTTGATGTAACTGACTTGCAAACCATTGAGTAAATGTGCAAATGCAATGAAGAGAAATAACTCCTCGTCTTTGCCACCTAACCTATCGTAGCTGACTTAATGTTTTCTCAACTTTCCCGTCCAAAATCATTTAGAAGCCTAGGCATCATCTTCATCCACTCATCTTTGCCCCTTCCTCGTAAAGACGAACCCAAGACATTGAGACCCAAAGGAAGATTACCGGCAAGCTTTGCAACTTCAACAGTGAGTTCCATAAAGCCACTAGATGGAGAGTTTTGCCGAAAATCAGATCGACATAACATCTTGAGAGAAACATATTCAGATGGGAACTTCAATCTTATGAAAAAGTTCAATCTCATGAGCCTTGAGAAGTTGGCCTATCTTGAGAGATGAAAATAATTCTTCTCCCTGATCCTAACCATTTAGTTCGTCCCACTAAGGTTTTGAGTAGCTCTACATCGTCAACATCGCCAAGAAAAACAAGACCTTTCTTGAGTTTTAACGTTTTCTTCACCACACCTAAAAAACATATCTTTAATTCCTTTTGACATGAAATTCTGAGAGAAATCGCTCTTCCCAACACAACTTCATGCCATAGTCATCTTGGATGGTTCTTCTACAAGCTACGAAAGCCCGATAGTGAATCGGCTAGAGAGTTGACGGAAAAGAGCTCTGCTATGGTAGTCTCACCAATCCTGAAGGCACTACAATCCCGACCATTCTAGTTCCTCATATTTCAAGCACAACAATGGATTCATTGCTCTAATGAGCTTGATCCCAATGAAATCACCAAAACCATTGGATGGTGGAATACGTTTATTCACATCGTCAGCTATCTTATCTATTAAGTTGGCTTCGTTACACCTAAATAACAATAGTCAACTATGTAATTAAAGATTAAAAGATCACCAATACAAGCACACACACACAAAAAAAAATATGTAATAGAAGACAAGGTATATACCAGTTTCAAAGATCCTCTCTGGCCATATTTACTACCTCTGTTAAAGCTTGCTTCCACTTAGAGGCGGATAAAGTAAGGGAATAGGGGGTCACATAACACCCCTAAAATTATCAATAAACTAACTTGTGTACAAATCATTAAGATCTGCTAGAAAAAATGGTTACTTAGAAGCCACTAACACCCATAAACGACAGTTTAATTCCCAATTGACACCTTTAGTTATATTTTTTTATCTATTTGATAAGTGACACCGGTAAAATAAATTTCTAGGTCCGCCCTGCTTCCACCTTTGTTTCTCATCCTCTGTTTTTCCCTTACTTGTCTCTTCAAAGGCCATTCCAAACTCTCATGTCTGTTTTTTTAACATCAGAAGGATCAACACCGTAGAAAATAGTCCAACTCCATATAACACTTGTGGATCTCCACCAACTCATTTAAGCACCAAGTGGATGAATCATAGTTTTTAGAGAAGACGATGATTGAGATTATAGATTCTCTTATTGCCAAAAAATCTCAGGGCCGATAGGGCGGCTTCTCTTGATCCCATGGTCTATAATGTAATGATTGACTTACGGTCGAGTTCCTTGACAAGATGGCTGAGGAATGATTTGCGAACATCTTCCCCATTGAAGCAAGGGAAAACGCTGTATCTCCGACTGCAAGAAGAAGAAGCCATAAAAAAAAGATACCAAAAGTTAAAGTTATATGGGAAATCACTATGAGTGAACGTTGATATGCAAAGAGATAAAATCCGCATCTTATTTGAAGAAGACTTGTTCTACATGACCGTACAAAACATTTTATTCCATTTTTTTTATTGCTTAGAATCTATTTTGATTGGATTTTTGTTACAATATCATGTGTGGTTGTTGACTGTGTTTTAAAAAATTACTATTCACTAGACATGGGCATTCGAGTCATCGGGTTCGGTTTGGGTCTTATCGGGTATGGGTCCTTCGGATCTTAGATATTTAGATCTAATAACGGTAATTAGAATTTGTTGGTTTGGGTTCAAATTCGATTCATGTCGAATCCATATCGGTTCGGGTTATATATAGTTAGATCCAATAGGGTAATATGAATTTATCGGTTCAGGACCGGCCCCAAAAAGTACCCAACACACAAAAATACCTAAAAATATTTAAATATCTACAAATTAAAAATTTTACCCAAAATTTGACCCGAATACATGAAAAATTCTTGAATTTATTCGGTATCCGAATTAACCAAAAATCATACAAAAAAAAATCCATATTAAAACTTTAAAAATAAACATGATACCAAATTGTACTGAAACACCCATAAATACCTAATATATAATAGAAGTTTTGGGTATTTCGGGTGCCCTATCGGATCTAGGATTTGGGTCGAGTCGGATCCAACACCCGCAGATCTTCCACAACAAAAACCCAATAGAGTAAAAAGATCAGTTCGATTCACACCCGAAATAAAAAAATTGGGTCAGTTTTGGATCAGATCCTCGGTCCGGGGAAATGTCCAAGCCTACTGGTCACTTCTTGCTGGCGGTTGGTAGATCTGAAGCTACTTTTAATTACCTAACATATAAGAGGCAGCTTTAGTTCAATTTGTTTTACTTAAGTCCAGCCAAATGCAAGAGAGGAGAAGTTTACCGGCTCTCCTTTACTTCTGGTGCAAATCCTAGTTAAGCGATACATGCAAGACGGAGATTAATATCGCTGAGTGGGAACATAATTCGAACTATGAATACAAACATTTTGTTAGCTCCAGCTTTACGGTGCCTCACATTATATTATATTCCGTCTGTTTCTAAATATTACATATTTTAAAAATTTCACACATATTAATAAAAATTAATATTTAGCTACCAATGCATGAAAATTTTAAAATATAACAGTTTTCCATAAACTTTAACCAATAACAATTCAATAATTTCAAATTTGTCAATTAATATTTTTTGGAAATTTACAATTCATTATTAAAAGTACATAGAAAATTTAAAATATTGATCTTTTAGAAACAAGTAAAAAGTGTTAAAACATGTATTATTTAGAAACAGAGAAAAATAAACCTACAACATTTGCTAGAAAAAGATATTGATAAGAGAATTGCTAACCATGGCGAAGTTAAATTCAATGAAATAGCATTTACTACTCTTTCTAAAGAAAATAAAGTTTCCTACCTTAACATCCCCATTAAGAACACCCTTCACGTGTGCAGAAGAAAACAATAGAATTGAATAGTTGCGTGATTGAAATATGAAAAGAAATTGCCAAAAATAGCATAAGTTAATTACCATTTTGCAAAATATACACTATCAAAAATATATTAACATTGAGTTTACACTTTAACGATTATTGTTTAGGGTTTAGTGTTAAAGGGGTGGGGATGAATTTCTAAATATTTTAAAATATTTAAAAAATTAACTAAGTCTATTTTTATCGAAAAATAGGTATTTTTTACAAATAATCATTCATTAAAGGTAAATCTGCAAAGTGTATCAAACTTAGGGTATAAATGAAATTCCCCCAAATATGAATGCTTAAAAGTTTTAGTCCCAAAGCTTTATACATGGAGTAGCCATACACGTCTATTTTCCCTCTTCAAAATATCAGGCTTGTCATGTTCAAGGTGCTCAAGGATGATGCAGTCGGATTTACGTTCTTAAGACCTATATTATCATGGAATTGGAAGCATGTACGCGGAATCGATTGAAGCTCTGAAGCGAATATTTAAAAAATTAGGAAGCGGGTACGTGTTGGAAGCGTATGTCTATATATATATATTAATATTATATTATTAAACTGAAATACATTTTGTATTGTTTAGAAACATGGAAAACACAATGAATGAGAATTGTTTGGAAACATGGATAGCAGCATAAAAATATTTCTTTTTATTTAGCAGATTTAACATTTGCATTTACAATAAATTAAGTACTTCATTTTTTATTACAGATTCTGCCATTGCATTTAAAATAGATTTAAATTAAATAATTATATTTCAAAGTTTATCTAACCAAATCGATATTCATATATTGACCGTTAAATATTATGTTGTTTCATTTAAAATAAATAACTAAAAAATATGTTAATATATGAATATTACAAATTAGATCACATGCATCAAGTTTAATTTTTAGTATAATATTATATAAAAATAAAACTATTATCAAACATCTATAATATAATACATGTACTCTATATATAAATACCAAAACATAAAAAAATATACATGAATTGTTCTATAAATCAGCACAGTTATGGAGTTTACGTTCAACAGAAATTAAATCAAACACCAGCGCGAGGGCGCAAATCAAATTCTTGTATAATCTATTGAAACTAGAGTACTTTGGTACTTTTTGAAAATGATAACATTAATGAATGAGAATTTTTTGGAACCATGAATAGCAATATATAAAAAATATTTATTATTTTAAATATTAGCATTTTCATTTACGTAATTAAGTACTTCATTTTTCTGTTTCTTTTATGCCACTGCATTTAAATTAAATTAAACTAAATAATTACAATTCACAAAGTTATATAACAAAATCGATATTCATATATGAAATAGGAATTGTTAGTAATATACGATAAGCAATCTCTGTATTTAGATAACAATCATCCATTTTTGTTGACTTTAGCCTTTTCATACCAAACAAAAACCCAATGATTTCTTCGTACCGCTGATAGAACTACATAGATTCAGAGATAGACTTATTCTGACAAAACCCAATCAATTTTTTAATAACAATGAAGATGAAGTATGATCAGAGCAGACAAAGAAAACAAGAAAAAATTAAAAAGTTAGAAGATAGAACGCGAATTGTTGGGGTAAATAAAATCGGCAGTTATTATAATTTATTTATATTTATCATTTAATATAATATATAAGGAAATCAAATATTTTAGAAAAGGTAATTAATTTGTCGATCAAATCAGGTAGTTATTTGTCATCACGACAACTCTCTTACAGGTACTGAAAATGTCTGCATGTGGTACCGGCTGTTGGAACATTTTTGAAACATTATGAAAAGTATAGTCATATGTCAAAAAGATTTTTATTTGAATGAGAATAGATGTCAATGTGTGTGATTTTGAGAAACTTGTACAAAGTAGTAAAGACACACATTAGATATTTGATTGGATTTATGTTTTGATTTGTTAGTTGACTTCATGTTCATTAACTTATCTTATAAGCCAAAATACTGTGATCTTTTATTTGAATAATTATAAAAAGAATCCATTAAAAAAATATTATTTGTTTGAATTGGTCAAACAATAAAATTTTACTCTTTAATTTCTTAGGTCAAAATGTGGAATAGATTCGCATAATAATTTACAAGATAATCTCTCCATTAGTACACCATGGAAGTTTCATTTCTTTGTTAAAAATTAACTTTGTGCTTCTCATTATTTTTCTATAAAAAGACTTGTTAGCATTATAGAAAAATGGACATTCAACAGCAAAGTTTACTCTCTCCCACTTAGAATATGTTATGCATTATTATTTTCTGTGTTTGAGAGTGCAACCAACAAGAGGTTCATTAGCTTCTATTCTGAGTGATGCGGAATATTCGAAGTGTAGTTGTATCATGGGAATCCTGATTGCGTAAACACCGTCACACTATGGACAATTAAAAAATTAAGGAAAGAGTGTCTCACCTCCACACGAAACCGTTATTGTTCATCATATTTTGGTATTAAGTATTGTATATTTTATATCATAATATAAACAATATTCAGTTTACCATATTGTAGGTCCTACAATCTTAAATCTTTATTTTTTCGTTATTATACTACGAAACTGATCAATTTGTTTAGTGTGTTATCTGAAATAGGAATGAAGGAAATTCATTATGATCGAAAATCAATTTCATTCCATCAGATTCTTCGATTATTATGGTTTATAGTTCTGCAAATTTTATAATTTGATAGCTAAGCCATTTAGATTGATCTTTGATATTCAGCAACTGATTAGAACTTGAATAAGTTTGATGTGAAATTTGTTAAGTTATCTAAAGCGGTTTGCTACATGGGTTGGTTTTGGTTTAGTATTGTTGGACATAATCAAAAAGTTATTCTTTTGCATTATTTAAAGTAAATAATTGCTAGAGTTGTGTTGTCCAGTCTAGACTTAGAATTTCATTTTGGTATCTTAACTTTTGTAATAAATTGTTAAAGATGTTGTTTTTATGTTGGTAAAATATGTATTAATGCTTTGACTTGTTTGACTTAATTATCAAAGAATATGAGTAACATTTTTATTTATTGTTGCAGATTTTCTCTTAATGGTGTAACTAATTTGATAATATTAAGTACATGGAACCATGAGAGAGAAGAAAATGATTCAAGTTCAAGTATAGTGATATACAAGGTTAATACAACATTTTGGTTCTTAAGGATCATGTATTTATGTAAAAAATATTATAAACATTTTGATCTAAAAGATCAAATGTATAAGATGGAAATGAAGTTCGTGAGTTGACGCTCAAATTAAGTTGAAGAGTTCTGCCACATATGAATTATTGCCATAGTAATATATGTTGTTGATAGTGATCAAAACATTCATATTTCGTCAATGCTTTAACACGAGCATATAAAGATTGACTATAAAAATGAGAAATATCATATATAATATGACTGAAACTGACATGTATATTGTAGTTTCTAAAGTAAATATGATTGAAAATAACAAAAGAGAGTTGTTGTTTTGGTGATACAAATAATATCTTGTAATGAACATATATTTGCTTAAAAGCAAAATATGTTTTTGGGAAAATCTCAAAACATATAAGTTGGATATAAATAAACTTGAGAGAACTATGGAAATAAGTTGTTTGAAAAATGTGAATCTCTGAAAATAAATACATTTTTTTTAAATATAATAATTTTTAAAATTACTTTTTATTCATTTAACTCTAAAGGAGTTGTAGATTAACTTTCTAAACCTTAAGAGATATTAAATATAATTATGCATGTTTTTTAGGTATCTCAAGAAATGTGGGGGAAACTTTGCTTACCACATAAAGGTCATTGGCAAGATGTCATACGACTTAGTGATAATTATCACAATATGATTAAATAAATTAGTGTCATGCACTAAGTTTTGTATATAATGGTTAGTTGTATCTATATAATGTTAGTTGTATCTTGAGAAAAAAAAGATGACAAAATCATTAAACAATTAATCTCGACTAATCTCAAGAGATTATGTCATTATGATGACAACCTAGGATCTTTATATTAAAGGTGTATCATGAGATCATATTGTTATAATCATCAAGAGGAATGGTCAATGCCTGTGAATTAAGATGAAGTTTGGCGGTAACTCTACTAAATGACTGGAGATCCCAAGAAATAGGTTCAGGAGACAACTAAGTCAACTAAATCTGCCAAAGCACTGTAAGACTTCGGTCTATACCCAAGATCCTAGGATGATTAAACAGTGCTACATGTAAGAATAGAGGATAAACATTTGCTTTAATGATTTGTGTCTATATGTTTGAGATATGAATGGAGTAGTACATGATACTCCTCTAAACAAAACTAATGGCAAATCATCTTGTGAGTGTGAAATGGGGCCGTTTCTAGGAGAATGAAGAAGACTATATCCCAAGTTCACTCATGATTAACCAGGACTGTTCAGGTCAAAAATGAACACACAGAGACCTAATTCTGTGAGAGATGAAACTGTGTTATAGTTATTGTCTAGTTTTACACCAAGCCTAGTGGTTCAAGACATCATGTTCACTACCTGGCCGAGTAAATCGATAGCTATTAACAATGATGGTTCAAGGCTGAAAATGCTACCAACTCATCATGCAGTGATTTTTCGCTTGTACTCTCAAAAGTCCTTAAGTTGAGTCTTGTCGAGTCTGTCTAGGAAGTCAATATGTCGAGTCGTCTGGTGTTAGAGTCATTTCTATTTCATGTGGGAGATTGTGAGCTATTTTTGACAATTATGAATAGTATAGTCATATGTCAAAAATGAATTTCTATTTGAATGAGAAATGGAGGTCCAATGTGTGTGATTTGAGAAACTTGTACAAATTAGCAAATACATACATTAGATATTTGAGTGTATTTATGTTTGATTTGTTAGTTGACTTCAATGTTCATTAACTTATCTGATAAACCAAATATATATATATATTGATATTGATAAAACTAGGTAAGACCCGTGCGACTACCGCACGAAACTCATATTATAAAATAATATGTGTCACATTTTATATTATTGTTTTTGGAAAATAAATATGTTACAAAGTCATCATACACACATTTATATTTTTAGAGATTTTTCATAAATTTTGTAATAAAATACAAATGTGTTAGTACCGTTACTAAAGCACACGAATTAAAAGTATATATGGCAGTTTTAAGTTATTACCGTGAACTAATTTACTAAAAAGCATATGCCACTTTTTAGAATTTACTTTATATACTAAAAAGCATATGGCACTATTATTATGAACAAAAAGTACAATAAAGAGATATGGTTAAATTTAATGAACACATCCTTATAAATTAACTAAGATGATATTATTAAGAAATCTTGTTTATTTTACTCGATAGTACCATTATGTATCTACCGATTGAAATTAGTGGCCATCGAGATTGATAGTTAAAACTTCTAAATTAATGTATAGGGAATGAATATCGATCGATTACTATTATATGAGAGTAAAATAACGTATGAGGTTGGTAGCCAACAAAAACTATCCGATGTTGGATAACCATAATTTTTAAAATTTTAAAAGATAATATGTTACCATAAACAGGCAAATGATGACGCTCTACCATAAATAAATATTTAAATATATATATATATATATATATTATATATTATATATATATTCAAATACAGTTAGAATATTAATTGTAAGTAGTAATATTTAAAAAATATATACGAAACACGTAATAACCCTTTCGTTGAAAAATTGTGGAATAATGGATCTTTGTCATGCAGATAAGTATTAGACAGTCTTGGTACTTTTGAAGGCAATTATTAACTTCATCGATTAATCTCTTGCGCTGATGATTACAGTTACTGAACATTTACCCATTTAGTAACAGAGAATACAAAATATTCTTGGAAAGAATGATGGATTTTAAGGCCAAGTGTTGTACAACACACACTATAAATGTAGGATGAATAGACATAAGCAACATATACAACTTTTCATATCAATATCATAACTATTAGAAGCAGCTTTGATGATGAAGATTGATTTTTGTAAATTAACCGTTGCATCTTTTTCACAATTACTTTAGTCAGTTATAATATAACTTTGTGTGATTATAAGTTAAATGATCTAAAGTTTAATCTATATACTATATATTTAGAATGAAAAGACATAAGCATTAGAGAAAATAGTATTACCAAAGGTTGCTATTTGTTATTTAAAATGATACTTATATGAATAGTCACAACTTTCATTTTAAATAGTTACATCTTTTCAACAAGAGGTAGTTATTTTAATGATATTTATATGAATAGTCACATTTTTTATTTAAATAATTACATTTTAATTACTTATGATCAACAATACACAATTCTCTAAACGATAATATGAACAGATATAATATTTAATATAATGAAAAGACACAATTGTTAAATAAGCACTACTTTTAACAATCGATTATGGCGCTATTATGTAGAGTGCATAGTGTCGCGCGACTCTTCTATAAGAAAAGTATTATGTAGGAACTCTCGTTTGAATTATTGCCAGCATTTTTACCAAATACACAATGCATGCCCGATTGAAAATTGTATATGCCCCTACTCTAGTATTATACATTTAATGATGTCTTCTAATTTGACAATATCTTACTAGTAATGTCTCACTCACTAAGGTAGATATATTCATGGATTCATCCTGCCAATGAATCCGACAAACATATTTGGTGATAAAGTAAACTTTGTGCGTGACTCAATATACCATCTACTCTCTATACTATTAGTAGCGAAGGTTTTCAAAGCATGCATCTTCATCGACTCTCCATCACTATAGTTCAGGATATATATATGAATCGAAAGTTGGTCCTTGCAAGTCTGATGCGTATGAAGGACATAGCTACTCTGATCTCAATACCTGGTTTTCATTACTATGTCCATAGCGACCCTGATACTATGATATTTTGTACCATAAAACCAATGAATCTCCAAAAATAGTAAAATAATGGATAACTCATCTTCCAAATCCTTTGAACTAAAATTTGAATAGCAAAATCCCATTCTCCAAAGTTCTGGAAAAGTGAGGAAAGACGGACCGAGAGGACCAGCTTTTTGTAGCACAAGTTGAAACACTCACGGAGGTACCACTTTCGGAAAGAACTCTTAGAAATAAATATACCAAGTATAACAATCCTTGTTAATTAGAGAATCGTGTAAACAATCTATGTCTAATCATGGTTTATCGTAGTTTAGCTCAACGTCACATCAAGACTTGAGACGACCATTACTTACATCTACACACGAGCACAGAGATGGAGATGTTCCACTAATTAGCCCTCACCAAATAATCGCAGTTCGAGAACACCCTCTAGAACTCGATAATCATGTATCCTCAAAAGCTTAACCATATTTAAACAACTACAGCCTCCGATATATATCTCATCTCGTATATCCCATGATATATGCATGAATGGCTATCCAAATCTCTTGTTTGTTGCCCAGAAGATCCTCCTAGATACTTGACTCTATCTTACAGTTATAGATTTCTTCCCAGAATATCACTTGTGTGACTCACATCAGCTAGTGAGTTACTCG
>CAJHQP010008816.1:0-25104 GCA_905132765.1 Moricandia arvensis
ATTAATAGGTTCGCAAATCAATGCTTCTTTACATCTTAATTCCTCCGGTTTGATTATAAGCATGACGAACATTGCCATATGTCCGCGAACAGCAGCTAATCCGAGGATTCACCTAATAGCTAGTGGGAGTGCTTCTTCCTCTTATACTCTATGAGAGTTAGTTTCAACTCTCTGGTGATTGTACACGAATTCATGTTCATATCATTTTTCTTACATCTTGGTCCTCCTGGTTTGATTAGGATCATGAAGATATTTCCATATGTCCGAAAATGCTAATCTTGAATCACTGGAATAGAAAGTGGATAGCTTCTTCTTCTTAACTCCTATGAGATTTATTCAACTTCCTGGTGATTTTCCACTAATTAATAGTTCCATTTCATTCGTATAACATATTGTTCCTCCTGGTTTGATTAGGATCATGGATATATTTCCATATGTCCGAAAGGCTAATCTTGAACACGTGAATAGAAAGTGATAGGTTCTTCTGATAACTCCTATGAGATTTATTCACCTTCCTCGTAACTTTGCAATGATTAATGGTTCCAAATCATGCTTCTTACATCTTGGTTCCTCCTGGTTTTATTAGATTAATGAAGACATTGCCATATGTCCGAACAGGCTAATCCGAATTCACCTAAATAGAAAGTGGGATAGCGTCTTTCTCTTAACTCCTATTAGATTTATTCAACTTCCTGGTGGTTTTTCACTAATTAATGGTTCCATATCATGCTTCTTACATCTTGGTTCTCTTGTTTTGATTAGAATCGTGAAGATATTGCCATATGTCTAAAAAGGCTAATCTTGAAACACTTGAATAGAAAGTGGGATAGCTTCTTCCTCATAACTCCTATGAGATTTATTCAACTTCTTGGTCATTTTCCACTGATAAATGGTTCAAAAATGCTTCTTACATCTTAATTCCTCTGGTTTGATTAGAATCAGTGAGAATTGTCATTGTCCGAACAAGCTAATCTGAATCATGGAATAGAAAGTGGGATACCTTCTTAAATCCTATGAAGATTTATTCAACTTACTGGACATTTCCACTGATTAATGGTTCACAAATAATGCTTCTTATTCTTAATTCTCCTGCGTTTGAGATTAGAATCATGATAAGAATTGCTCATAGTAAGAAGGTTAGCAAGGGTTTCGTACCCGAAAAGCGCATAGCAGAGGGGACACACACGACAAATGATGTGAGTACGAGTGGGATAGAGACTGTGTTCACGTTCACGTGCTACTGAATGAGTCATAACGTAGCTCGCGATATTCTCTGCGATGATCTGTTACCACATGTAAGTCTCAATTGGTGGTGTCATCATATATATGTTACATTATGATGCTCCTTTACGGTTTTATCTATGTGCTTCCGCCTATCCGTGCTTGTAGAAGTCTTAGAGACTTCAAGTAATGATTCAAATACAGAGTATATAGCTTGGCGACCTATAAAGAGTTCGAAGTAATTTACCGTACCGAAATCCTCATATCTTGAGACTCCAATGTTGATAAATGCACGGCGAATAGCTTCATTTCTCACTCGCTCAATATAATTCCTATGTCATACGATCTTTTTACCATTCTATATACCCTCTTTTTCACTGCTGAGGATTAGAGCTTCTTCTATCGTACGGACACCCCATTTATATGACACACTATGGTGTCCTAATAAATTGTTTAAATACTAAAGTCTTACATCGTTGTCGACCTTGTACGGCCTGTATGGCCTTAGGTAATCTCGGTCCCTGGTTTATCGGATTAGAAGCCCTTGATGCAGAAGCATAATGTCATGTTTCGTTTCGACACCAAAGGCCGACAGTACTTGTAATCTCCCTCGCTGCACTTTATATTCAGCGCTCTCCTGGTCTCACTTAAGTCTCATTACCTCTCATATTAAACATCATGATCTATGAGATACCTTCAATCTTTCTAATCACTGCACTTTCACCCTATTAATAAGGCTTGTACTCTCAATATCCGAGTGAGACTATAGTATACGATGGCTGTCCGAATGTGTGTTGAGGTAGATCTTACTTCAATTACCATAAGAAACATCATCAGACACGAGTAAACCCTGGTTGGATAAACCCTTTGATGAGGAAATGTACGAGATGCGATGGACATCACTATTGTAATCGTGGCAGAATGAGGATATACGAGAGTGAGTTTAGACTTTCAACTGACGTTCTACATCTATGAAGGAATTGGTAATCTTCCATCTGCTTCTCTGTGTGGCATGCCTTTTCGCTACATATAGACTATCATCCGCCAACTGAGTTCTCTTCACTCTTAGTAGTACATCAGGAGGCTGGTTTTATCTCACCCAACTCTTTCTTATATTCAAACATTCTTCTTGGTCTGCGCGAGTGGCGAGTTCGTATTCCTCAATGTGCTTGGTTTCCTTTCATCGAAGATCTTGAGTCTCGCCGCAGCTATCCACTCTGAAGGTCTGGTGATAGATGATTGATGATCACAATGTCATTGTCGAGTGGTGATTATGGTATGCGTACAGGATCAACCTCCAACATGGCTTCAACCGATAGCTATTGAGATTCCTCCGAACTCATTGGAACGTGGGCGTTTGTAAGCACGTTACACATTGCCCTCTATACTCCTCTCACTTGAACTCTCTCGCACTACGTAGGTAACAGTTGACCGACACCACCTCTTCTCTCTCTGCGTCTGTGCTCTTCAGGTCCAGGATTACCCCGCCTATGAAGGTTCCAAATAATAGCCGTGGTATGTACTATCTCTATGCGGTCAGCCTATCTTCCCCTGCCCAATCCGCGTCACATCACATCACATCTCTTAGTCCGCATCTTCTTGGTTATATTGCATCCTCATCGCGATATTGACTTGACTAAATGAAAAGACATTGCCACGGTATTTGGTGATCGTTTAGATTACATTGTCACCGATGCACTCTCGCGAGACTCTATAGCTCAATGTTCGTAACTCTTACTTGGCTTAAGGCAATGATGTGGGGATCATCGACCTGTATCAGTCTATGCAATATGTAGAACCTAGTCTATTAGAGTCGAGTAAATAGTGTTTAAAGTTATAGATCTAACTTACCACCCACTTCCTCTTGCTATATAAGCTTAGTATCAGGAAGGCCGGTTGTCCTTCAATCTCCCCTCACGAGGAAAACCTTGTACCCATCCTCTCTAGAATTGGCATCTTTGCTGTCTCCCTCCATGTTTCCCTGCATCTTCTCAGAGATCAAGTGTATACTTTCATTTTTGGGACAGAAACAAACCTTCCTTGGATCTACATATCGTCAATGCCAGAAAGTATTTCATCTCTCCAAATCTTTAATTCAAACACAGACTTAAGTGAAGTCCTCTTGAGTGGATTCCTTCGGGCGGGAATTTTTTAACCCCTCCTGCGCTCTTTGGTGGAGTGTGCCACCACTTCCTACGAGATATTGCTCCACTCCTGGTGATGATGATCTGTCTGAAAAAAGGCTATCATCATACGATACCAAGAATAGGACATGCTATACCTGATGTGGTCGGAAGTGGTGAACAAAGGTATGGTCCAGTTCAGATTTCCTTGAATCCTTTGTGACCAGTGTGAGATGTGGGTACTACTCTGTTTCTTCCTCGTAACTCCCTCTAGCTTAGTTGAATTTCAAGATCTCTATGGAGATTGTTAAGATCCATAGACTTGCCTTCTTGAGCCGGACTAGCGATTTCCTTTCTTCACTAAGCTCCGCTCATCATAACTCTGATGAGGGTGCATGTATAGACTCATCTTCAAGTCTCGCTTTCGAGAAACGCATTCTTCACATCATAAATTGCCATATGCTTCTTAAATAGTCCCCACTCAAGATAACGGCTAGTAAGTATACGGTGTATGATCCTAATAGCCTCGCCTGAAGTTTTGCAACTCGTGTAGCAAAGGGATATCTCAGAGCGAGAAAATCTTCTCGAGTAGGTTTTGAAGTAGAAACCCCTGCAGACACATCTGGGTTCATATCCTATCAATCTTTCCATTCGCCAAGTACTTTATAGTGAAAAGATCCATCATACAGTGGTCACTGCTTTCTCCCTCTTGGCAACTCACTTTCATACCAAGTGTCCATTCTTGATCATTGCCACTTGCCTCAGCACCCACTGACGTTCCTTCCATTCTTTATCTACTTTAACTGCTTCCTCATAGGATCTTGGTATGTAGCTCTCATCTAGGCTGACCATGAAGGTAACAGTGCTCTTCTGGATACTGAGTAACGAGCAGACCACTTGAGATGGGTGCGCATCCGCTTGGGCATATAGTAGACACTAGTATTGACCCATTATATAGATGGTGGTTCTTCTTATCCTGAAGAGCTTCTCCTCATTGTTGTTGCTGTTCTACTTCCTTCCTTTCAGGTTCTTCTCCTCTTGATGATCAGGGCTTGGACTTCTCTGACCCTTCCTTAGAGCATCTCCACTTTGATCATGAGACGCTGAAGCTTCTATCTTCATCTGAGGATCATCAACTCATCTTGACCGCGACTCAAAACTCTCCACTGCTATCAGAACTTTCCACTTTCCTGATCTTCAGTGTTTCCCCCCTCATGATCAATGATGGGGAGGCTGATTTGCTTCACTTGTCCCTGTTGGAAACCACTTCCATTCGGGTTCTTGGTCCACTCCAATGCCAAGACCTTCAAGATACTCTAAGAGTTGCGGCCTTATCCGAGGTAAGGTCCTTCAACTCTTCTTGATTCTTCTCCTCTAATACCCCCTTCTTCTATGAACTTGACATCCCTAGACACACCAGAACTCTTCTTGCCACTGGATCATAGCACTTGTATCCTTCTGAGTGTGGAGTAGCCTATAAACATCGCCTTTGTTACTCTTGACTTCTAACTTGTTTCTCATCTCTCCAGGAATCAGTACATAGCATAGGCACCCAAAGACCCGTAGATAGTCCACTGATGGCTTGTACTTTTTGAGAACCTCAAAGGGGGCTTGATCATTCAGGACCTTGTGGGTGTGCGGTTGATGAGATAGCAAGCAGTAGTCACAGCATCACTCCAAAATCTTTTAAGGTACATTTGCCTTGGAACGTTAAGGACCTTAGCAATCTCCATGAGATGGCGGTTTCTTCCTCTCAGCCACTCCATTTTGCTGTGGAGTGTATGGGCAACTGGTCTGGTGAGGATCCCATGACGAGGCTAAGTGATCCTTGAAGGCATGACTTGTGTACTCTCCTCCATTATCTGATCTAAAAATTTTAAACTTGGCATGATAATGGTTAGTTCACATTAGGATTGAAAGTTTTTAATGCATCAAGGACCCTATCTTTAGATGGAATGAGTGTTAACCAGGTGTATTTAGCTTTTTCATCAATGAATGTCACAAAATACTTCTGATTATCCCTAGATATGCAGGAGCAGTCCAAACATCAGAATGAATCAAATCAAAGCACTTCTCATAAACAGTAGATGATCTTGGAAAACATTCTTACAATGCTTGCTAAAATGCAAGCTTCACACTCATTATTTTCTGAAAATAACACCTGGTAACATCAAGTTCAAAGCTCTAACATGAGGATGTCCTATTCTAGCATGCCACAAAGCATTCTTATTCAAAGCAGAAGAACAGTAGTAAAGGAACAACACTAAAATCAGAAACAGGATCAAGCTCTTCAAGCATATATAAACTCCGCCCTTGGTAACTCCTTTCCAATCATCCTTTGGCTCTCAATATCCTGAAACTCAACCTCGTTAGGACTGAATATCACCTTACATCAAATCATTAGTACATTTTCTTAACAGATAACAGGTTTGAAGTGAATTCAGGCATATAGAAAGCTCTTGAGTTCTTACTAAAACAGTTTAGATTTTCCCACTCCTCTAATAGGAATCTTATCACCATGGCAATCATGACATGACCATTAGCTGGTTCAATGTCTTTGATCAGATTGGTGCACTGATCATGTGAATGGGAGGCTTCCTGAGTCTACTATCAAAGGTTTAGCTGAGCTATTAGCAATATGACAAGTTCCTTTAGGAATAGAACAAGCAAGACTTTGGCGGTTCATTTCTAATATCCTACCAGTTCTATCAGTCCTAGGATCTATCACATTCTCTAGCTTACTAGCAACCATTGAAGCACCAAGAGAATACCCATTAAGGTTACCAAAGGTGTTACCATTCTCCTTGAGCATTTTGATGAGGGCATCAATGTCAGACCTCCGGATGTAGTCTTGATCATTGTTCCTGCTGGTACCACCCGTGTAGGCAATAAGGGACTTTCCTTCACTAGCTTCCCTCTTATCACCATCAGTTGTTTTGCTTGAGCTTGCCACAGTTGATCCCTCCGAGATGTGTGCTCTAGCTTCCCTCTCCTTCATGAACTTGGCCGGCTTGAGATGTGGGTGGAGGATTCAGCACTGACTCTTCTTGTGACCGTGCTTCTTGCAATGATCACAGTTACCATTGAACCTCCGGTCTTCATACTTGTTGAACGCAGCTTTATTGGCCATTGGTGTTTCAACCTGATCGGTTTGCGCAGCTTGGTTAGCCAAGGTAAGCTCCCCCTTACCTCCAAACAACCCAATAGAACCTTGCTCCTTTTGTATCTGAGCACACACATCTTCTAGAGATGGAAGCTTCTCAGCTCTCAGGATATGCTTGATGAGGCTGTTTGTAGGCCAGGGTTTAGAGTGAGCAGGAGCCCAATGACTTTATCTTGCTCTCGCCTTTCATTCAGCTCATCAGCATCAACCGTGCTTGGTCCTCAGCATCTCTAACTCAGACCAGAGGGCCCGGAACCTTCCAAGATGCTTAGTGAACTCCATATCTTCTTGTAGCAACCCGTTGATTGCTCTCTTCACCTCAAACACTCGGCTCAAGTTTGAGATGTTTCCATACACCTTCTTCAAGGTCTCCCATAGATCCTTTGCGGTTTCACAGTAGCTATAAGCTTCCATGATAGGAGTCTCAAGAGATTCTTGAAGAAGTGTCATCACCATCATGTCTTCTTGCTGCCACTTCTCCACCTCACTTGTGGCACTTGCAGCTTCACCTTCTTGAGTAATGAGCTTAGGAGCTTGGTGCGATCTGGATCAGCCTCAACTTCATGGATTTGAAGCTCGTGTGTTCACTAGCAAATTCTCTGCTTATGGTTTGTTTCAATGAGCCAAAGAAGGAGATTAATGGCTTGCACCAATTGAAGCAGCATGATAATAGAAGATCGATGGAGCAGAGCATTACATGGACTAAGGATAATCTTCTCACGTTCTACATGGATCAGAAAGAGAGCAAGGACGTGGTGGACTTGTTCATGGACAAGCCCAAGAAGATGTTTGTTGAAAAGAGGCCTTTCAAGCCCAAGAAGTGGAAAGATAAACCAGCTTGGTTTAGGCTGGCCGATTTCTTTATCTCAAGTGTATTTCTGATTTCTTGTAATTCTAAACCAAGTAGGATTAGGTTTTCGTTTTAATAAACCCCATTAGGAATAGGATTAGGTTTAGGGTTTTATAAACCAACTAGAAATAGGTTTTGGTTTTCTATTTTCGAATTAGGGTAGGGTTTTCTAGTTAGGGTTTTCTGTTTTGTCTTTATAAAGCCAAAAGCAGCACATATTGTAACTTACACATTCTTTTAATAAAAATCAGAGCTATTGGCTTTCCAAACTCATCCCTTTGGGGACCTCCCTTCATTGTTCACGTGGTGAACAAGTTTCTTTGTCACACAAGGTTGCGTGAGCTTCTGTGATTCATCCTAGACATGAAGCAGGGTTATCCTGTGTCTCAGGAGTCGCTAAACAACTCTAGAGCAGTCCATAGCTCTATGGTGAAGATCATCCAACGTCCTGGAGCTTCTCAGGCTCAAGGATCCGCCCATCATCCCTCAAGTGTGACTGGGACGAGGTCTTCCTATCCAAGGCCGCACCATGTGGTATCAGAGCCACTTGGGGTTTAGGGTTTGATGATTCTCAACTAGGATCACGAATTCCATCATCTATCCAGCAATCTTCAATGGTTTCTTATGGGAAGCAGGAAGATAAGGCTAAACAACAAGCAACAAGGAAGAGAGTTGCAGCAAGCGAGACCTTGATCTTTAGTGAACAGCAACTGGATGACCTAGCACCGAGATCTTCAACCAAATCATGAGAGAACGTGGCAGCAAGCAAAGGTGGAACAGATCTGACCTAAAAACGTCCAAGGAGACAAAGTTACTTGCTTTGGATCAGTTTGGGCGCTGGTCTAGGGCTTCACCAGGAGCAAAAGAAAACATCCAGCTAGTTCCTGAGCTATCAACAAACAAAGTCTGGAAAACAGGAAAACAAACTTCTAAGCCATGCTCACAAATGGCTGAGAAGAAACCTGAGAAGATACCAGAGATTGAACCAGCATTGGCTACTCCTTGTCAAGGAGAACTTGCAGACAATCATCTGAAGCAAGAGGAGCACGTACCAGTAGCTTTATGTGGTCATATTCTTGACCTAACAGAGGCTAAAGAAGAAGGAAAACTTGATGCGGCGCTTGTAGTTCATAAGGAGTCATCTGAGACTTTGATTGAACAAGGTGGATTCATTAGATTTTCTTCTTATTATTCACTGACCAGGCCTCTTGTTTGTGTTAGATTCTGCCTCATGGATCACTTAAAGCTTGTCAAGAAGCTGCACAACTTTATCTTTGAACCAGGAGGAAAGCTATGTGAGTTTAAGAGCAATAACAACATTCTGGTGGAAAGAGAAACAACAGAGCTGAGTATGCACGAAACACTCATCCTCAAAGAGCAGGATTTGAGGTCAAATTATTTTAAAGGAGGAGGGGGAAGTGTAGCTCAAATCAGCAGCAACGACAAGTTGAAAGAGAGAAAGTCTGAACTGCATCAACTACTTAAAGACTTGCAGCTTTGGCCTCATCATCCTAGACCAAGAAAACACGCGATTCATGCTTATATGAGGTCTAGGGAGAGCTTGTATCACACACCATCAATTGTACAAGCAAAGTGTGGAAAGACAAAGGATGACCCAAGAGAGGCAAAGCACGGTCCTAGACTCAAGAGTGAGTATGGGGATCATTGTACACGACCTCCTGATCAAGAGAAACATGCTAGTTTATTCACTTTGATTCTGGATCAAATTGTGCTGAGAGATGATCGAGACATTCTCATTCTCGGTCATGTGGGGTTAGTTCGACCACCAGAACATCTAGAGAGATTCTTGGACGTCCTGAACAACAAAAAGGAGCACTTGAGCAGTAGTAACACACTATTTAAAAGCCACATTACAGTTGGAGCAGCGTAGGAACAGTTCTACCTTATTAGAAGGACTGGATTTGAGGACAAATCCTTTTAAAGGAGGAGGGGATGGGTGCGATCTGGAATCAGCCTCAACTTCATGGATTTGAAGCTCGTGTGTTCACTAGCAAATTCTCTGCTTATGGTTTGTTTCAATGAGCCAAAGAAGGAGATTAATGGCTTGCACCAATTGAAGCAGCATGATAATAGAAGATCGATGGAGCAGAGCATTACATGGACTAAGGATAATCTTCTCACGTTCTACATGGATCAGAAAGAGAGCAAGGACGTGGTGGACTTGTTCATGGACAAGCCCAAGAAGATGTTTGTTGAAAAGAGGCCTTTCAAGCCCAAGAAGTGGAAAGATAAACCAGCTTGGTTTAGGCTGGCCGATTTCTTTATCTCAAGTGTATTTCTGATTTCTTGTAATTCTAAACCAAGTAGGATTAGGTTTTCGTTTTAATAAACCCATTAGGAATAGGATTAGGTTTAGGGTTTTATAAACCAACTAGAAATAGGTTTTGGTTTTCTATTTTCGAATTAGGGTAGGGTTTCTAGTTAGGGTTTTTCTGTTTTGTCTTTATAAAGCCAAAAGCAGCACATATTGTAACTTACACATTCTTTTAATAAAAATCAAGAGCTATTGGCTTTCAAACTCATCCCTTGGGGACCTCCTTCATTGTTCACGTGGTGAACAAGTTTCTTTGTCACACAAGGTTGCGTGAGCTTCTGTGATTCATCCTAGACATGAAGCAGGGTTATCCTGTGTCTCAGGAGTCGCTAAACAACTCTAGAGCAGTCCATAGCTCTATGGTGAAGATCATCCAACGTCCTGGAGCTTCTCAGGCTCAAGGATCCGCCCATCATCCCTCAAGTGTGACTGGGACGAGGTCTTCCTATCCAAGGCCGCACCAGAGCTTCACCGGATGTGATATGACCCCATAAGCCCTTACTTCCCACAGCAGTCTTCACCAAACGAGACCACAACAGATAGTTACTCCCCTTTAGAGTAACCGGAACCTTCATGCTAACAACTATCCATCTACAACCAGCTTGACTTCAAAAGCTTGGAAAGGAGTAGATCTATACCTTAGAACACAGAAACGAGAGGAAAGGTTGAGACTTTGAAGGTAAGAACGTGAAAGACTCAAGCTTTTACACCACACAAGCTTCAAACTTCAGTCTTATACCCGGATCTACAAAGAACAGCTTTAGATCTTCAAAAAGCTTCAACCTTGATCTCTTCAACTCGATGAACACAATCCCAGATCGTGATGAACCTGGCTCTGATACCATAAGATCTTTTAAGATCTTAGATAAATAAGTAACAAGAACGAGACTAGAAAGAGATTTGATGAACAAAAGACTCGGTTTAGACTAAGAACTTAAGAAGATTAATGAGAGACTATGAAGAACATTTTGAGACTCGAAAGTTTAGAGAGAACTGTATGATTTATTCATAGAGAGAGTTCAGAATATATAGAGAAGGTTTACAAGGGTTTCGTAAAGCAAGAGAGGGAAAGCATGTGGACAGGAGGAGAGGCGCGCCTAATGGTTCAAACGAGTGGCTCTGGTGGCTAGATGCCAATGGCATCTTGACTAGATGCTTCTCACTTTACAGCTTGCACCGGCTGTAAGCTTGACCAAGCCTTATCTTCAAACGGTAACCTTGGCGCCTAAAGCTTCAAGGTTTACCCGACCCAATCCTTTCTTTTACTCCAAGTTAACCACTCGAACTCCTCATGGTAAATTCTCCTCTTTTACCTTTTTTACCTTTTTCACCTCAGTAACTTTTCTTGTACGGACAACCCCATTTTTGCACATTGCCAAAACATGGTTTAAAGCTCTTTTGGGTCGACCTTGTACGGCCTGTACGGCCTGTTCGGCCTGTACGGCCTGTACGGCCTGTACGGCCTTGTACGGACAAGGTCGACCCGATCCCCTCTCTTTTCCTCCTTCTCTCTATTCCATACTTAACTAGATACCTCAACTTAACATCTTTGTCATGACTCCTATAAGATTTATTCAACTTCCTGATCATTTTCCACTGATTAATGGTTCCAAATCATGCTTCTTACATCTTGGTTGGTCCTGTTTTGATTAGAATCAAGAAGATATTGCAATATGTCCAAACAGGCTAATCTGGATTAAACTGAATAGAAAGTAGGATAGCTTCTTCCTCATTACTCCTATGAGATTTATTCAACGTCCTTATCACTGTCCACTGATTAATGGTTCCAAATCATGCTTCTTACATCTTGGTTTCTCCTGGTTTGATTAGAATCAAGAAGATATTGGAATATGTCCAAACAAGCTAACCTGAATAAAAAGTTGGATAGCTTCTTCCTCATGACTCCTATGAGATATATTCAACTTCCTGGTCACTTTCCACTAATTAATGGTTTCAAATAAATCTTCTTACATCTTGGTTCCTCCTGGTTTGATTAGAATCAAGACTATATTGTCATGTGTCCAAACATGCTAATCTGGATTCACCTGAATAGAAAGTGGGATAGCTTCTTCCTCATCACTCCTATGAGATTTATTCAACTTCCTAATAACTGTCCACTGATTATTGGTTCCAAATCATGCTTCTTACATCTTGGTTCGTCCTGGTTTGATTAGAATCAAGAAGAAATTGCAATATGTCCAAACGGGCTAATCTGGAATCACCTGAATAGAAAGTGGGATAGCTTCTTCCTCATGACTCCTATAAGATTTATTCAACTTCCTGATCATTTTCCACTGATTAATGGTTCCAAATCATGCTTCTTACATCTTGGTTCGTCCTTTTTGATTAGAATCAAGAAGATATTGCAATATGTCCAAACAGGCTAATCTGAATTAAACTGAATAGAAAGTAGGATAGCTTCTTCCTCATTACTCCTATGAGATTTATTCAACTTCCTTATCACTGTCCACTCATTAATGGTTCCAAATCATGCTTCTTACATCTTGGTTTCTCCTGGTTTGATTAGAATCAAGAAGATATTGGAATATGTCCAAACAAGCTAACCTGAATAAAAAGTTGGATAGCTTCTTCCTCATGACTCCTATGAGATATATTCAACTTCCTGGTCACTTTCCACTAATTAATGGTTTCATATAAAGCTTCTTACATCTTGGTTCCTCCTGGTTTGATTAGAATAATGAGTATATTGTCATGTGTTCAAACATGCTAATCTGGAATCACCTGAATAGAAAGTGGGATAGCTTCTTCCTCATGACTCCTATGAGATTTATTCAACTTCCTAGTCATTTTCCACTGATTAATGGTTACAAATCATGCTTCTTACATCTTGGTTCGTCCTGGTTTGATTAGAATCAAGAAGAATTGCAATATGTCCAAACGGGCGAATCTGGAATCACCTGAATAGAAAGTGGGATAGCTTCTTCCTCATGACTCCTATAAGATTTATTCAACTTCCTGATCATTTTCCACTGATTAATGGTTCCAAATCATGCTTCTTACATCTTGGTTCCTCCGGGTTTGATTAGAATCAAGAAGAAATTGCAATATGGCCAAACGGGCTAATCTGGAATCACCTGAATATAAAGTGGGATAGCTTGTTCCTCATGACTCCTATGAGATTTATTGAACTTCCTAGTCACTGTCCACTGATTAATGGTTCCAAATCATTCTTCTTACTTCTTGGTTCGTCCTGGTTTGATTAGAATCAAGAAGAAATAGCAATATGTCCAAACAGGCTAATCTGGATTCACCTGAATAGAAAGTGAGATAGCTTCTTCCTCATGACTCCTATGAGGTTTATTCAACTTCGTGGTCACATTCCACTGAATAATGGTTCAAAATCATGCTTCTTACATCTTGGTTCCTCCGGGTTTGATTAGAATCAAGAAGAAATTACAATATGTCCAAACGGGCTAATCTGGAATCAACTGAATAGAAAGTGGGATAGCTTCTTCCTCATGACTCCTATACGATTTATTCAACTTCCTGATCAATTTCCACTGATTAATGGTTCCAAACCATGCTTCTTACATCTTGGTTCCTCGTGGTTTGATTAGAATCAAGAAGATACTGAAATATGTTCAAACAGGCTAATCTGGAATCACCTGAATAGAAAGTAGGATAGCTTTTTGCTCATGACTCCTATGAGATTTATTCAACTTCCTGGTCACTTTCCACTGATTAATGGTTTAAAATAAAGCTTTTTACATCTTGGTTTATCCTGGTTTGATTAGAATCATGAATATATTGCCATGTGTTCGAATAGGCTAATCTGGAATCACCTGAATAGAAAGTGGGATAGCTTGTTCCTCATGACTCCTATGAGATTTATTCAACTTCGTGGTCACTTTCTGTTGTGATCATGGAAAGCACCAAGGATGATGTGATCATGGACCGGATCACTAAGGAGAACAAGGAGAGTCTAGATGAGCCACATGAAGCCACAATGCACCAGAAGCCTGGTGATGATGCTCTGACCATTCCAGAAGGTCCCATGACTCGTTCCAGAGTCAAGAAACTTAAGGAGACTGTTGTAGGATTACTCACTTCACATCCACAACAAGAAGAAAAGTCTTGGACAAGGTTTGATCCGAGATATCTTGATCACCATTCAAGCTATCTCTACATCAAGCTGAGTTAGTGTCTAGGCAAGACATTTGGTGTGTGCTCTTTTCCTTGCTTTTGGTTTTGTCCCACGAGGTTTTTGTTGACATTAAGAAATAAATGACAAGGAGAAGTTGTTGACAAGAAGACATGAATAGCAGAGTAGAAGAGATCAAGTCAAGAGGATCATCCAGAATGATCAAGTATAAACTTATCACTTGTCCGTACAGTTAGGTCAAGGAGTGACCTAACGTGGCTTGCAAGACAAGGGAAGGTTTAACTTGAGAAGAAAGGAAGCTTAATCTGTTCAGAACCAAAGGAGGACGTTGAAAAGAAGCAAAGAGACGTTGGGGGATAAGTCACATGCTGAAGAATTCAAATGGAGAGAGGGGGGACCATCAGTCACCTGTCACTTTCCAACAAGGCTGGACGAGCCCCTGCTATTCTTCAGACTGCTCAGACCCATTTGTTTAATCTTTCTCTGCTCAACTTGTCTGAATTGTTTATTAGTTCTTTTGTTTTGTTTGTCTATTAATAGACTTGTACTCAGAAACCACATTAAGCAAGGAAACAGATTTCCTCTCTCTCTCTCTTATTCTGGGGCGAATTTCATCTCTCTCTCTCATGTTCTTGCTGTTCTTCATTTTCTCTACACAAACTAGACACTAAATCTCTCTATTTTCACATGGTATCAGAGCCATATGCTCTTGAGACCCAAATCTATCTACTATTCTCACTTATTTCCGCAATTCTTTGAGTTTCATTTCTATTTTTGGCAAAGTTCATCCTGTTCTTCAGCTGTTCATCATTTCCAGCTCCAGAAATTGCCAAAATGGAAAAGATGATGTCGACCAAGAAAATGAATAAGGAGAATCTCATTCCAGTGACCCTAGAGGGTCCTAACTATCTTTTATGGTCAAGAGTGGCCAGAGTTACCTTGGGAAGTCATGGACTTTGGGACAGCCATATCATGGAGGCTGAAACTTCAAAGAGGATGGCTCAAGAGGATAGTCAGGCTACTTGCCTAAAGCATGAAGACAAGTGGGTTCAAGAGGAACAGCAAACACTTGGAATTATACACAGCTCTCTGTCTGAACAGATCTTGGAGGATCATTATCACCTCAGAACCGCCAAGAGTCTATGGGAGAAGCTTCAAAATGTTTATGGGAATCTATGGGAGAGTCTTCAAGCTGTCTATGAGCAAGACAAAGTTTTCAGTCTTCTCCTAAACCTGGATTCACCCTGCAATAGTCTGATAAGTTATATCATTCAAGAAAGGAAGCTTCCAAGTTCCCTAGGAAGCCAGCCAAGTACATTTCAGCTCAAGGAGTTTGAGCATCAAGTAATTACAGGAACAACCATGTTATCAGCACTCTGTGGTGATTCTAATGAAGGAGGAACATGGAGGAGTATGGCAGGGGCGACCAATTCTGATAGTCCAGTGACCAGAAAGAGACTTTGATTCCTTTATAAAAGCTGCCAAGGCCCTTATCTCACCCAAGGAGGTTGGTAAATATTCTCCTGACTCTAAACCCATCATTATAGATTCAGGAGCTAGCCATCACATGATTAGTGATAGGAGTTTGATTAGTGATGTCAAGCCTGCCTCAGGAATGTGATTATAGCAAATGGAGATAAGGTTAAGATAGAAGGGATAGGGAACCTTAGGCTGTTTGATAGGGAATCATCTGCCTTATATATGCCTCAGTTTACATCTAATTTGCTTTCAGTAAGGAAGGCTACAGTTGACTTGAGTTGTCAGGTTGTATTCAGACAGATGAGGTTGAGTTTCAAGATTTAAAGACAGGGGAAGTTGATAGGAAGAGGGCACAGCCAGGATGAACTCTATCATCTCCAAAAGACAGAACCTTCTATCTGCATGATCAGTACAGCTACCGGAGTTGATAACAACACATGGCATGCTAGATTGGGACATCCCCATGCTAGAGCTTTAAATCTGATGCTTCCTGGTGTGGTGTTTGAGAATGATGTGTGTGAAGCATGTATCTTGGGGAAGCATTGTAGGACAGTCTTTCCAAGGTCTAGCACCATCTATGAGAAATGCTTTGACCTTGTTCACTCTGATGTGTGGACTGTTGGAAAAGCTATGAATAGCTAAGAACATGAACTTACTCTTTAAGAATGGAAGAGACAATCAACTTGTGATTGAATCCTCTCAGCAAACAATCAATACAACCATCTGAATCTAGAGAGATAAAGTGGCTGTGAGATTGATACAAGAACTACAAATATCTCTAGTTTGAATCTAATCCTTGAGAAGTGACACAACACTTTCAGTTTGTTCACTTAAGGAGACAAGAGATTAGAATCAGTAATCTAGAGCTTAAAAGAAGATAAAGAAGAGTTTAGAGTGAGTTTTACAAGTATTAGGCTGCCTTAAGAGAAAGAGAGTTAAGGCAGCCTCTAAACCATAACTATAAACTCCTTACATTGTGAATATTGTTTAGACACAAGCAATGGAGAGAGAGCCACGAAATTAGACTGAGAGAACTTGTATTGATACTGGATGAAAGTTACAAGAGGTGGTGAAGTCTTTAAATAGACAATCACTTACGATAAACAAAGATTAAATCAGGAATGACTAAACAAATATTATTGTGGGGTTTCTGATGATGCTAGGAGGATATGGACAAGGGAAGCCACGACCAGATGAGGAGAAAGGGACAGGAGAGAGGTTGGCACAGCCTGCTTGAGTGAAAGAGACAGGTCCAGCTGCTTCTCCAAAGCAACCCATGTGACTTCTTCTTTCCAAATTCAAACCAGCCACTCTTATTTAATTTCAAACATATTTCCTTGACTTAACAGAGATTCCCACGTCCATATTAAGTCTCCAAACTCCTTTCTTGCCTTGTAGGGTAAGTTAGGTCAAGATAGTAGCTTGTGGAGCAAGACTGCACAAACAGAACCAAATTGGCTTCTCTTTATGAATTCTCTTTGGATCATCAACCAGCTTCTTCTTCTGGTCATTTTGGTGTGGAAATGCTTGGCCTTCACTTCCTTTGTTTGGCCTTCACATTTCCTTTGTTTTGCTCCACTCTAATACCCTCCCTCAAGGTTGGGCTGCGGAAGCCATTGCTTGCAAAGGCCAAGCTTGCAACACGCAAATGACTACCTCATTAAAAACCTCACCATGTAAAACCCCTTGGGATAAAACCATGATGAGGGCAAAAAGAGTATAGCCTTTGCGGTGCATTGGAATAGCTATGACCTTGGCTATATTTAGACTTGAAACTTCTTTGCTCAATGGTCCTCTTTGCAGTTTGAACATGTCTTAGAACCGCCATGACCTGAACTGGTTGCTGAGGGTGTTGGCGCCATGATCTGACCTTGTGCAAGACCTCTTTCTTTAACACAAAACGGAAGTACACACTGCTCCATGGCTGTGTCTTCTTGATGCTTCATCATGAAGCTTACTGACCCTTAGCTAACATCTTGCTGGTGAGTTGATTCATCACTTTCCTACAGCCACTTCTCCTCAAGATCTTCTTGTCTTGGGTCCATGAATCTGAGGCCATTGGTTCTAACCCCCAAAGCTTGCTTCTGATGCTGCTCTAGATCAACCAAACTTGCATTGTCTTCTTAAGACAACCAAGCACAAACACCAATCACCATTCTTAAACTTAGAACCTGTTGAGTATCGACAGATTCAAAGCACAAAATTAGTGACTGATGGAGAGAATAAATAACCAGAGAGTATAAGTAACCAGAGATTAGAGAATAAGTAACAAGAGTATGAGAGAGTATGAGAGAATAATGGAGAGTAAGAGTATGAGGAGAATAAGAGTTTTGCGGAAGCAATTTTCAGTCCATGGCCTTCAAGCTTCATGACTGATCAAAATGATGGTGAGGCAGGAACATCCCACCAGTTAACACATTTTTAAAGCATTTTCAAAATCAGATTACTCAAGAATCTGTTCAAAACATTTTCAGATTATAAATCCTTTCAGAGAGTTATTCTTTAAATCTGAAACTCAAATGCTCTTACAAATCAATTTTCTTCAGTTCACCATCAGTCTATCTCCCTCCCTCAAGCATTGGTTTCATTAGACTTAAAGTCTTTTAACAAGTTTTTAAAATTGAGAGACAAAGGGGATAAATGACTGATAATGTTTGAGACAAAAACAGCAAGAACTTCATCTTTTAAAACTGTTTTTAAATCACAAAATAGATGAAGTCTTTTGTTTTATTTCCCTCCCTTAGCCTTTGATTAGGATCCCAACTCAAGATCAGGTCCACAGCTTACACATGGGAGAGAAGAAACCAAAACAGAACTCCATCTTGTCCTCTTAAAAGAAGTCATTAGACAAGATGAAGAACACACACATTTTTTTTTGAAATCCATTCAAGTGTTTTTCCAAGACACAAGTATAATCTTTTCTCCCTCCCTCAAGCTGACATGAACAGATTTTAATCTTTCATCCAAAGGCTTAAACAATGAGGAGATAAAGGGGAGAGTCATTGATTAAAAAAAAAAAACTTTAAAGACTTGCATCTTTAAGAAACTCACAGATTTCATACTTCATCTACACTCTCTACTGTCCAAGTTTTGAATCCCAGCTACAAAGCTCATCAAAAAAATTTAAAGGAGAGACAGAGAGAGATATGAAGAAATTGACAAAAAGAAGTGAGTTCAGCCCAAGAAGAGCAACAAGGCTCTGATACCAAAGATGCAGTCTTGACAGCATGTTATTTGATCAATCGAATTCCCACCAGAGTTCTCCAAGATCACTCACCATTTGAGGTACTCAACAAAACCAGACCATCTATTGACCATATGCGTGTGTTTGGGTGTCTTTGTTTTGTATTAATACCAGGTGAACAAAGGAACAAATTAGAAGCAAAAAGTACAAGGGCAATGTTCATTGGATACTCCCCAAAACCTTTTAGGCACACTTGTATGAAACATCATGCTTCTGGCCACCTCCATTAGGTGCCTATTTTTCCTCTCAGCCACCCCATTTTGTTGTGGTGTGTAAGGGCAGCTTGTTTGATGTATCACCCCATGCTGAGCCAAGTATTGCTTGAAAGCTTGACTAGTGTACTCTCCACCATTATCAGACCTGAGGATCTTCAACTTGGCATTGAAATGGGTGAGGACATGGTTATGGAAGTTCTTGAATGCCTCCAGCACCCTGTCTTTTGACTGAATCAGAGTCACCCATGTGTATTTGGACTTCTCATCAATGAAGGTGACAAAATACTTGTGATTCTCTCTGGACATACAAGGCGCTGTCCACACATCAGAGTGAATCAGGTCGAAACACTTCTCATAGATAGTGCTAGACCTTGGAAAGACTGTTCTACAATGCTTCCCCAAGATGCAGGCTTCACAATCATCATTCTGAACTACCATACCCGGAAACATCAAGTTCAAAGCTCTAGTGTGAGGATGTCCCAATCTGGAGTGCCATATGATGCTCTCAATCCCATTAGAAGTACTGACTAGGCAGTGAGCAGGAGATGCTCCAGAAACCTTAGTCTTTTCTAGGTGATATAGTTCCTGATGGCTGTACCCTTTTCCAATTACCTGCCCTGTCTTCAGGTCTTGAAATTCAACCTCATCAGGTCTAAAAAGAACTTGACAATTCAGGTCCACGGTTGCCCTTTTAACTGATAGCAAGTTTGATGTAAACTGAGGCATATATAAGGCAGTGGATTCTCTATCAAACAGCCTAAGGTTCCCTATCCCTTCTATCTTAACCTTATCACCATTTGCTATAAGTACATTCCCTGAGGCAGGTTTGATATTACTAACCAGATTCCTATCACTAATCATGTGATGGCTAGCTCCTGAATCAATAATGATGGGTTTAGAGTCAGGATAATATTTACCAACCTCCTTGGGTGAGATAAGGGCCTTGGCAGATTTTATAAAGGAATCAAAGTCTCTTCTGGTCACTGGACTATCAGAATTGGTCGCCCCTGCCATACTCCTCCATGTTCCTCCTTCATTAGAATCACCACAGAGTGCTGAATACATGGTTCTTCCTGTAATTACATGATGCTCAAACTCCTTGAGCTTAAATGTACTTGACTGGCTTCCTAGGGAACTTGGAAGCTTCCTTTCTTGAATGATATAATTTATCAGACTATTGCAGGGTGAATCCAGGTTTAGGAGAAGACTGAAAACTTTGTCTTGATCATAGACAGCTTGAAGACTCTCCCATAGATTCCCATAAACATTTTGAAGCTTCTCCCATAAACTCTTGGCGGTTCTGAGGTGATAATGATCCTCCAAGATCTGTTCAGACAGAGAGCTGTGTATAATTCCAAGTGTTTGCTGTTCCTCTTGAACCCACTTGTCTTCATGCTTTAGGCAAGTAGCCTGACTATCCTCTTGAGCCATCCTCTTTGAAGTTCTAGCCTCCATGATATGGCTGTCCCAAAGTCCATGACTTCCCAAGGTAACTCTGGCCACTCTTGACCATAAAAGATAGTTAGGACCCTCTAGGGTCACTGGAATGAGATTCTCCTTCTTCATTTTATTGGTCGAAATCATCTTTTCCATTTCTGGCAAATTCTGGAGCTGGAAATGATGAACAGCTGAAGAACAAGATGAACTTTGCCAAAAATAGAAAAGAAAACTCAGAGAATTGCGGAAGTTAAGTAAAAGAATGAAGAAGAATAGGTCTCAAGAGCATAAGTGCTCTGATACCATGTTGGAAAAGCTATGAATAGCTAAGAACATGAACTTACTCTTTAAGAATGGAAGAGACAATCAACTTGTGATTGAATCCTCTCAGCAAACAATCAATACAACCATCTGAATCTAGAGAGATAAAGTGGCTGTGAGATTGATACAAGAACTACAAATATCTCTAGTTTGAATCTAATCCTTGAGAAGTGACACAACACTTTCAGTTTGTTCACTTAAGGAGACAAGAGATTAGAATCAGTAATCTAGAGCTTAAAAGAAGATAAAGAAGAGTTTAGAGTGAGTTTTACAAGTATTAGGCTGCCTTAAGAGAAAGAGAGTTAAGGCAGCCTCTAAACCATAACTATAAACTCCTTACATTGTGAATATTGTTTAGACACAAGCAATGGAGAGAGAGCCACGAAATTAGACTGAGAGAACTTGTATTGATACTGGATGAAAGTTACAAGAGGTGGTGAAGTCTTTAAATAGACAATCACTTACGATAAACAAAGATTAAATCAGGAATGACTAAACAAATATTATTGTGGGGTTTCTGATGATGCTAGGAGGATATGGACAAGGGAAGCCACGACCAGATGAGGAGAAAGGGACAGGAGAGAGGTTGGCACAGCCTGCTTGAGTGAAAGAGACAGGTCCAGCTGCTTCTCCAAAGCAACCCATGTGACTTCTTCTTTCCAAATTCAAACCAGCCACTCTTATTTAATTTCAAACATATTTCCTTGACTTAACAGAGATTCCCACGTCCATATTAAGTCTCCAAACTCCTTCTTGCCTTGTAGGGTAAGTTAGGTCAAGATAGTAGCTTGTGGAGCAAGACTGCACAAACAGAACCAAATTGGCTTCTCTTTATGAATTCTCTTTGGATCATCAACCAGCTTCTTCTTCTGGTCATTTTGGTGTGGAAATGCTTGGCCTTCACTTCCTTTGTTTGGCCTTCACATTTCCTTTGTTTTGCTCCACTCTAATATGGACTGCTCCTTGTCTTTTCCAGAGAAAATCACAAATACTTTGTCACATTCATTGATGAGAAGTCTAAGTATACTTGGGTGACACTGATTCAGTCTAAGGACAGAGTGCTTGAAGCTTTCAAAAATTTTCAGACCCATGTCTCCAACCATTTCAATGCCAAACTCAAGATTCTTAGGTCAGATAATGGTGGAGAATACACAAGTCAAGCATTCAAGCAGTATCTAGCTCAACATGGGATCATACATCAGACAAGCTGTCCTTATACTCCTCAACAAAATGGAGTAGCTGAGAGGAAGAATAGGCACCTGATGGAAGTAGCAAGGTCAATGATGTTCCACACTAATGTGCCAAAGAGATTTTGGAGTGATGCTGTCATGACTGCCTGTTATCTTATCAACAGGATTCCAACTAAGATACTCAATGACATGTCTCCATTTGAAGTACTAAACTGCAACAAGCCATCTTTGGATCATTTGCGAGTATTTGGCTGCCTCTGCTTTGTGTTGATACCAGGGGAACTGAAGAGCAAGTTAGATGCAAGAAGTTCCAAGGCAATGTTCATTGGCTACTCTCCAACACAAAAGGGTTATAAATGTTATGATCCAGTGACAAGAAAGGTTTCCATATCAAGAGATGTGAAGTTTGTGGAGACTAAGGGATACTATGAGGAAAAGAGTTGGGATGACTTGAAAGACCTCTCTCAAGCATCAGACAAAGCAGCCAATCTCAGAGTGATTTTGGAGAATCTTGGCATCAGCATGACTCAGGCAAATCAGGAGACAAGGTCGTGTGCACCTGAAGCTACATCTGGTCAAGACACTGTGGTTGAGGAAGATGGGTCTAATGAAGCTGTAGAAGCCACTCATCCTGATCCTGAAGGGGGGAATCAACAAGAAACTCATGATCAGGATGAAAGGCAACAAGGACAATCAGAAATAGTAAATGATGAAGCAGAATCTGAGGAGGAAGGAGAGCCTGAAGCAGTTCAGCCTCTTAGGAGAAGTACAAGGCTGAGAAAGGATCCTTCAAACTGGATCAACACGAGGGTCTACTTCAACTCACAGGCAGTGGCTCATCCTATACATGCAGTATGCTCATTGGCTCAGTATCCACAAGAACACCAAGTCTTTATTGGTCAACTGGATCAAGAGTACATCCCAAGGTCATATGAAGAGGCAATGGAGCTTGAAGAGTGGAGAGACTCTGTTGGGAATGAAACCAATGCTATGATAGTCAATGACACTTGGTATGAGGCTGAACTCCCAAAAGGCAAGAAGGCAGTGACAAGCAAGTGGGTTTTCACCATTAAGTACTTGGCAAATGGAAAGGTGGAGAGGCGCAAGACAAGGCTGGTTGCAAGAGGATTTACTCAGACATATGGATAGGATTACATTGATACATTTGCCACCAGTAGCAAAACTTCACACCATTAGGATCATTTTCTCAATTGCTACTAACTTGGAATGGGATTTGTGGCAAATGGATGTGAAGAATGCCTTTCTGCAAGGAGAATTAGAAGATGAGGTCTACATGCATCCTCCTCCAGGTCTAGCGCACTTGGTCAAACCAGGGAATGTGTTGAGGCTGAAGAAAGCAATTTAATGCTTGAAGCAATCACCAAGGGCCTGGTATTACAAGCTAAGCACCACACTGAATGGAAGAGGATTTAGGAAGTCAGAAGCTGATCATACTCTCTTCACATTGACTGGTCCACAAGGCATTGTGGTTATCCTGATATATGTAGATGATATTATCATCACAGGAAGCGACAAGGAAGGGATTCAGGCCACTAAAGCATTCCTGAAATCAGTGTTTGACATCAAGGATCTTGGAGAGCTGAAGTATTTCCTTGGAATTGAAGTGTGTAGATCCAAGGAAGGACTATTTCTGTCTCAAAGGAAGTATGCAATGGATCTGTTGAGAGAGGCAGGAGACCTTGGGGGAAGAGCAGCAAAGACTCCTCTTGAGGATGGCTACAAAGTGCTGCGAGAGGGGGAGTTTGAGAACACTCCATTTAAGGATGTCAAGAAGTATAGAAGAATGGTTGGGAAGCTCATTTATCTGACCATAACAAGACCTGACATTTTTTTTGCTGTGAACCAAGCCAGTCAGCACATGCAAGCTCCTACATTTCATCACTGGAATATAGTAGAGAGGATCATGAGGTATCTAAGAGAAGCTCCTGGTCAAGGAGTTTGGATGGGTTGCAATGGAAGCACTGAGGTTGTAGGATACTGTGATGCTGATTGGGCAGGAGATAGAGTTGATAGGAGATCAACCACTGGGTATTGTACATTCATTGGAGGCAACTTGGTAACATGGAAGAGTAAGAAGCAGAAGGTGGTGTCATGTTCTAGTGCTGAGGCAGAGTATAGAGCTATGAGGAAGCTCACTAGTGAACTCATATGGATCAAGAACCTACTGAGGGATTTGGGAATTGAGACAACAACTCCAATCACCATGCACTGTGATAACCAGGCGGCCATACACATAGCTTCAAACAATGTGTTTCATGAGAGAACCAAACACATTGAGGTGGATTGTCATAAGGTCAGGCAGGCTGTGGAGCAAAGGATCATCCTACCATGCTATACAAGAAGTGAAGACCAGTTAGCTGATATCTTCACCAAAGGCTGCAAGTACTAAAGTATGTGAGTTCATTCATCCAAAGCTTGGGCTCATAGACCTAACATGTCACTGATCTCCCCTCCATGAAGTGTTCTACTCTTTTTCCTTGGCTTGGGTTTTCTCCCAAGTGGTTTTACCTAGCTGAGGTTTTAATGAGGGAATGCTTCATGGCTTCCAAGCTTGACAGTCCCTGTGGTCAAGCTTGAGGGGGAGTGTTGACATGAAGAAATAAATGACAAGGAGAAGTTGTTGACAAGAAGACATGAATAGCAGAGTAGAAGAGATCAAGTCAAGAGGATCATCCAGAATGATCAAGTATAAACTTATCACTTGTCCGTACAGTTAGGTCAAGGAGTGACCTAACGTGGCTTGCAAGACAAGGGAAGGTTTAACTTGAGAAGAAAGGAAGCTTAATCTGTTCAGAACCAAAGGAGGACGTTGAAAAGAAGCAAAGAGACGTTGGGGGATAAGTCACATGCTGAAGAATTCAAATGGAGAGAGGGGGGGACCATCAGTCACCTGTCACTTTCCAACAAGGCTGGACGAGCCCCTGCTATTCTTCAGACTGCTCAGACCCATTTGTTTAATCTTTTCTCTGCTCAACTTGTCTGAATTGTTTATTAGTTCTTTTGTTTTGTTTGTCTATTAATAAACTTGTACTCAGAAACCACATTAAGCAAGGAAACAGATTTCCTCTCTCTCTCTCTTATTCTGGGCGAATTCCATCTCTCTCTCTCATGTTCTTGCTGTTCTTCATTTTCTCTACACAAACTAGACACTAAATCTCTCTATTTTCACAGTTTTCCGGAGGAAGGTTTTAACGAGGCCACGACTTGTCTTACAAATCACTTAGGCCCTATCTCGGCCCAAGACTAGCAGAAGTCCTTTTATTTTAAAGCTTATGTTATGTTATAAACTATAGTTTCCATTTTAATGTTTTTGAAACCCTAGAGAGTATGTTCTCTGGTTTCTTTATTTAAGGGTTTTCCCTAACCCTATTGTAAGGCACGC
>CAJHQP010008817.1:0-25103 GCA_905132765.1 Moricandia arvensis
AGCACATATAATAGAACCTTAATATAGCTTATATCATGTCACAATAGTGGTAAATATCAGGCCTTATCAGGAAACTACAAAAACCCTAACCGACTCTATAGATAAATCCAACCCCTAGTGGGTTTATGAAAGATAATACCAACCCTTAGTGGGTTTATAAAAAGAGAAAACCAACCCCTAGTTGGTTTGTGAAATCTAACTCCTAAAGCTAATGGGTTTTCACCCGAAATACTCTAAGACATACTCTAAACACATATAATATAACCTAAATAGAGCTTATATCGTGGCAAAATAGCGGTAAATATCAGGCTTTATCAGGAAATTACAATAACCCTAACCGACTCTATAGATAAAACCAATCCCTAGTGTGTTTATGAAAAGATAAAACCAACCCTTATTGGGTTTATGAAAAAAGAAAACCAACCCCTAGTGGGTTTATGAAATCTAAATCCTAAAGCTAATGGGTTTTCACCAAAAATACTCAAGACATACTCTAAACACATATAATAGACTCTAACTAGAGTTTATATCATGGCACAATAGTGGTAAATATCAGGCCGTATAAAAAAACTACAAAAACCCTAACTGAATCAATAGGTAAATTCAACTTCTAGTGGGTTTGTGAAACGATAAAACCAACCCTTACTGGGTTTATGAAAATATAAAACCAAACCCTAGTGGGTTTATGAAATCTAAATCCTAAAGCTAATGGGTTTTCACCCGTAAAAAACTCTAAGACAAACTATAAACACATATAATAGACTCTAAATAGAGCTTATATCATGGCACAATAGTGGAAAATATCAGGCCTTATCAGGAAACTACAAAAATCCTAACCGACTCTAAAGAAAAATCCAACCCCAATTGGGTTTATGAAAACATAAAACCGACCTTTAGTGGGTTTATGAAAAGATAAAACCAACCCCTAGTGGGTTTATGAAATCTAAATCCTAAAGCTAATACGTTTTCACTCGAAATACTCTAAGACATACTCTAAACACATATAATAGAACCTAAATAGAGCTTATATCATGGCACAATAATGGTAAATATCAGGCTTTATTAGGCAACTACAAAAACCTTAACCGACTCTATAGATAAATCCAACCCCTAGTGGGTTTATGAAAGATAAAACCAACCCTTAGTGGGGTTTATAAAAGATAAAACCAACCCCTAGTGGGTATATGAAATCTAAATCCTAAAGCTAATGGGTTTTCACCCTAAATACTCTAAGACATACTCTAAACACATATAATAGAACTTAAATAGAGCTTATATCATGGCATAATAGTGGTAAATATCATGCCTTATCAGGAAACTACAAAAACCCTAACCGACTCTATAGATAAATCCAACCCCTAGTGGGTTTATGAAAGATAAAACCAACCCTTAGTGGGTTTACAAAAAGATAAAACCAACCCCTAGTGGGTGTATGAAATCTAAATCCTAAAGATAATGGGTTTTCACCCGAAATACTCTAAGGAATACTCTAAACACATATAATATAACCTAAATTGAGCTTATATCATGCCACAATAATGGTAAATATCAGGCCTTATCAGGAAACTACAAAAACCCTAACCGACTCTATTGATAAAACCAACCCCTAGTGAGTTTACGAAAAGATAAAACCAACCCTTATTGGGTTTATGAAAAGATAAAACCAACCCCTAGTGGGTTTATGAAATCTAAATCCTAAAGCTAATGGGTTTTCACCAGAAATACTCTAAGACATACTCTAAACATATTTTATAGAACCTAAATAAAGCTTATATCATGGCACAATAGTGGTAAATATCAGGTCTTATCAGGAAACTACAAAAACCCTAACCGACTCTGTAAATAAATCCAAACCCTAGTGGGTTTATGAAAGATAAAACCAACCCTTAGTGGGTTTATAAAAAGAGAAAACCAACCCCTAGTGGGTTTATGAAATCTAAATCCTAAATCTAATGGGTTTTCACCCGAAATACTCTAAGACATACTGTAAACACATATAATAGAACCTAAATAGAGCTTATATCATGGCACAATAGTGGTAAATATCAGGCCTTATCAGAAAACTACAAAAATCTAACCGACTCATTAGATAAATCCAACCCTTAGTGAGTTTATGAAAAGATAAAACAAACCCTTAGTGGGTTTATGAAAAGATAAAACTAACCCCTAGTGGGTTTATGAAATCTAAATCCTAAAGCTAATACGTTTTCACTCGAAATACACTAAGACATACTCTAAATACATATAATAGAACCTAAATCGAGCTTATATCATGGCACAATAATGGTAAATATCAGGCTTTATCAGGCAACTACAAAAACCTTAACCGACTCTATAGATAAATCCAACCCTTAGTGGGTTTATGAAAGATAAAACAAATCCTTAATGGGTTTATAAAAAGATAAAACCAACCCCTAGTGGGTGTATGAATTCTATATCTTAAAGCTAATGGGTTTTCACCCAAAATACTCTAAGGCATACTCTAAATACATATAATATAACCTAAATTGAGCTTATATCATGGCACAATAGTGGTAAATATCAGGCCTTATCAAGAAACTACAAAAACCCTAACCGACTCTATAGATAAAACCAACCCCTAGTGAGTTTATGAAAAGATAAAACAAACCCTTAGTGGGTTTATGAAAAGATAAAACCAACCCCTAGTGGGTTTATGAAATCTAAATCCTAAAGCTAATGCGTTTTCACTCGAAATACTCTAAGACATACTCTAAACCCATATAATAGAACCTAAATAGAGCTTATATCATGGCACAATAGTGGTAAATATCAGGCTTTATGAGGAAACTACAAAAACCCTAATCGACTCTATAGATAAACCCAACCCCTAGTGGGTTTATGAAAGATAAAACCAACCCTTAGTGGGTTTATAAAAAGATAAAACCAACCCCTAGTGGGTTTATGAAATCTAAATCCTAAAGCTAATAGGTTTTCATGCGAAATACTCTAAGACATACTCTAAACACATATAATATAACCTAAATAGAGCACATATAATAGAACCTAAATGGAGCCTATATCATGCCACAATAGTGGTAAATATTAGGCCTTATAAGGAACCTACAAAAACCCTAACCGACTCTATAGATAAATCCAACCCCTTGTGGGTTTATGAAAGATAAAACAAACTCTTAGTGGGTTTATAAAAAGATAAAACCAACCCCTAGTGGGTTTATGAAATCTAAATCCTAAAGCTAATGGGTTTTCATCCGAAATACTCTAAGACTTACTCTAAACACATATAATATAACCTAAATAAAGCTTATATCATGGCACAATAGTGGTAAATATCAGGCCTTATCACGAAACTACAAAAACCGTAACCGACTCTATAGATAAATCCAACCCCTAGTTGGTTTATGAAAAGATAAAAACCAACCCTTAGTGGGTTTATAAAAGACAAAACCAACCCCTAGTGAGTTTATGAAATCTAACTCTTAATGTTAATGGGTTTTCACCCAAAATACTCTAAGACATACTCTAAACACATATAATAGAACCTAAATAAAGCTTATATCATGGCACAATAGTGGTAAATATCAGGCCTTATCACGAAGTTTCCAAAACCCTAACTGGCTCTATGGATAAATCCAACCCCTAGTGGGTTTATGAAAAGATAAAACCAACCCTTAGTGGGTTTATGAAAAGATAAAACCAATCCCTAGTGGGTTTATGAAATCTAAATCCTAAAGCTAATGGGTTTTCGCCAGAAATACTCAAGACATATTCTAAACACAAATAATAAAACCTAAATAGAGCTTATATCATGCCACAATAGTGGTAAATATCAGGCCTTACCAGGAAACTACAAAAAACCTAACCGACTCTATAGATAAATCCAACCCCTAGTGGGTTTATGAAAGATAAAACCAACCCTTAGTGGGATTATAAAAAGATAAAACCAACCCCTAGTGGGTTTATGAAATCTAAATCCTAAAGCTAATGGGTTTTCACCCTAAATACTCTAAGACATACTCTAAACACATATAGTAGAACTTAAATAGAGCTTATATCATGGCACAATAGTGGTAAATATCAGGCCTTATCAGGAAACTACAAAAACCCTAACCGACTCTATAGATAAATCCAACCCCTAGTGGGTTTATGAAAGATAAAACCAACCCTTAGTGGGTTTTTAAAAAGATAAAACCAACCCCTAGTGGGTGTATGAAATCTAAATCCTAAAGATAATGGGTTTTCACCCGAAATACTCTAAGGCATACCTAAATTGAGCTTATATCATGCCACAATTGTGGTAAATATCAGGCCTTATCAGGAGAGTACAAAAAATCTAACCGACTCTATATATTAAACCAACCCCTAGTGAGTTTACGAAAACATAAAACCAACCCTTATTGGGTTTATGAAAAGATAAAACCAACCCCTAGTGGTTTTATGAAATCTAAATGCTAAAGCTAATGGGTTTTCACCAGAAATACTCTAAGACATACTCAAAACATTTTATAGAACCTAAATTAAGCTTATATCATGGCACAATAATGGTAAATATCAGGTCTTATCAGGAAACTACAAAAACCCTAACCGACTCTATAGATAAATCCAACCCCTTGTGGGTTTATGAAAGATAAAACCAACTCTTAGTGGGTTTATAAAAAGATAAAACCAACCCCTAGTGGGTTTATGAAATCTAAATCCTAAAGCTAATGCGTTTTCACCCGAAATACTATAAGACATACTCTAAACACGTATAATAGAACCTAAATAAAGCTTATCTCATGGCACAATAGTAGTAAATATCAGGATTTATCAGGAAACTACAAAAACCCTAACCGAATTTGTAAATAAATTCAAACCCTAGTGGGTTTATGAAAGATAAAACCAACCCTTAGTGAGTTTATAAAAAGAGAAAACCAACCCCTAGTGGGTTTATGAAATCTAAATCCTAAAGCTAATGGGTTTTCACCCGAAATACTCTAAGACGTACTGTAAACACATATAATAGAACCTAAATAGAGCTTATATCATGGCACAATAGTGGTAAATATCAGGCCTTATTAGAAAACTACAAAAATTCTAACCGACTCATTAGATAAATCAAACCCTTAGTGAGTTTATGAAAAGATAAAACAAACCCTTAGTGGGTTTATGAAAAGATAAAACCAACCCCTAGTGGGTTTATGAAATCTAAATCCTAAAGCTAATGCGTTTTCACTCGAAATACTCTAAGACATACTCTAAACCCATATAATAGAACCTAAATAGAGCTTATATCATGGCACAATAGTGGTAAATATCAGGCTTTATGAGGAAACTACAAAAACCCTAATCGACTCTATAGATAAACCCAACCCCTAGTGGGTTTATGAAAGATAAAACCAACCCTTAGTGGGTTTATAAAAAGATTAAACCAACCCCTAGTGGGTTTATGAAATCTAAATCCTAAAGCTAATAGGTTTTCATGCGAAATACTCTAAGACATACTCTAAACTCATATAATATAACCTAAATAGAGCACATATAATAGAACCTAAATGGAGCTTATATCATGCCACAATAGTGGTAAATATTAGGCCTTATCAGGAACCTACAAAAACCCTAACCGACTCTATAGATAAATCCAACCCCTTGTGGGTTTATGAAAGATAAAACAAACTCTTAGTGGGTTTATAAAAAGATAAAACCAACCCCTAGTGGGTTTATGAAATCTAAATCCTAAAGCTAATGGGTTTTCATCCGAAATACTCTAAGACTTACTCTAAACACATATAATATAACCTAAATAAAGCTTATATCATGGCACAATAGTGGTAAATATCAGGCCTTATCACGAAACTACAAAAACCGTAACCGACTCTATAGATAAATCCAACCCCTAGTTGGTTTATGAAAAGATAAAACCAACCCTTAGTGGGTTTATAAAAAGACAAAACCAACCCCTAGTGAGTTTATGAAATCTAACTCTTAATGTTAATGGGTTTTCACCCAAAATACTCTAAGACATACTCTAAACACATATAATAGAACCTAAATAAAGCTTATATCATGGCACAATAGTGGTAAATATCAGGCCTTATCACGAAGTTTCCAAAACCCTAACTGGCTCTATGGATAAATCCAACCCCTAGTGGGTTTATGAAAAGATAAAACCAACCCTTAGTGGGTTTATGAAAAGATAAAACCAATCCCTAGTGGGTTTATGAAATCTAAATCCTAAAGCTAATGGGTTTTCGCCAGAAATACTCAAGACATACTCTAAACACATATAATAGAACCTAAATAGAGCTTATATCATGCCACAATAGTGGTAAATATCAGGCCTTACCAGGAAACTACAAAAACCCTAACCGACTCTATAGATAAATCCAACCCCTAGTGGGTTTATGAAAGATAAAACCAACCCTTAGTGGGATTATAAAAAGATAAAACCAACCCCTAGTGGGTTTATGAAATCTAAATCCTAAAGCTAATGGGTTTTCACCCTAAATACTCTAAAACATACTCTAAACACATATAGTAGAACTTAAATAGAGCTTATATCATGGCACAATAGTGGTAAAGATCAGGCCTTATCAGGAAACTACAAAAACCCTAACCAACTCTATAGATAAATCCAACCCCTAGTGGGTTTATGAAAGATAAAACCAACCCTTAGTGGGTTTTTAAAAAGATAAAACCAACCCCTAGTGGGTGTATGAAATCTAAATCCTAAAGATAATGGGTTTTCACCCGAAATACTCTAAGGCATACCTAAATTGAGCTTATATCATGCCACAATTGTGGTAAATATCAGGCCTTATCAGGAAACTACAAAAACTCTAACCGTCTCTATATATAAAACCAACCCCTAGTGAGTTTACGAAAACATAAAACCAACCCTTATTGGGTTTATGAAAAGATAAAACCAACCCCTAGTGGTTTTATGAAATCTAAATGCTAAAGCTAATAGGTTTTCACCAGAAATACTCTAAGACATACTCTAAACACATATAATATAACCTAAATAAAGCTTATATCATGGCACAATAGTGGTAAATATCAGGCCTTATCATGAAATTACAAAAACCGTAACCGACTCTATAGATAAATCCAACCCCTAGTGGGTTTATGAAAAGATAAAACCAACCTTTAGTGGGTTTATAAAAAGACAAAACCAACCCCTAGTGAGTTTATGAAATCTAACCCTTAATGTTAATGGGTTTTCACCCAAAATACTCTAAGACATACTCTAAACACATATCAAAATACTCTAAGACATACTCTAAACACATATAATAGAACCTAAGTAGAGCTTATATCATGGCACAATAGTGGTAAATATCAGGCCTTATCACGAAATTTCCAAAACCCTAACTGGCTCTATGGATAAATCCAACCCCTAGTGGGTTTATCAAAAGATAAAACCAACCCTTAGTGGGTTTATGAAAAGATAAAACCAATCCCTAGTGGGTTTATGAATTCTAAATCCTAAAGCTAATGGGTTTTCACCCGAAATACTCTAAGACGTACTGTAAACACATATAATAGAACCTAAATAGAGTTTATATCATGACACAATAGTGGTAAATATTATGCCTTATCAGGAAACTACAAAAACCCTAACCGACTCTATAGATAAATCCAACCCCTAGTGGGTTTATGAAAAGATAAAACTAACCCTTAGTGGGTTTATAAAAAGAGAAAACCAACCCCTAGTGGGTTTATGAAATCTAAATCCTAAAGCTAATGGGTTTTCACACGAAATACTCTAAGACATACTGTAAACACATATAATAGAACCTAAATAGAGCTTATATCATGACACAATAGTGGTAAATATCAGGCCTTATCAGGAAACTACAAAAACCCTAACCCACTCTATAGAAAAATCCAACCCCTAGTGGGTTTATGAAAAGATAAAACATACCCTTAGTGGGTTTATGAAAAGATAAAACCAACCCCTAGTGGGTTTATGAAATCTAAATCCTAAATCTAATGGGTTTTCACCCAAAATACTCTAAGACATACTCTAAACAAATATAATAGAACCTAAATAGAGCTTATATCATGGCACAATAATGGTAAATATCAGGCCTTATCAGGAAACTACAAAAACCCTAACAGCCTCAATAGATAAATCCAACCCCTAGTGGGTTTATGAAAAGATAAAACTAACCCTTAGTGGGTTTATGAAAAGATAAAACCAACCTCTAGTGCGTTTATGAAATCTAAATCCTAAAGCTAACGGGGTTTCGCCCGAAAATACTCTAAGACATACTCAAAACACATATAATAAACTCTAAATAGAACTTATATCATGGAACATTAGTGGTAAATATCAGGCCTTATCAGAAAACTACAAAAACCCTAACCGACTCTATAGATAAATCGAACCCCTAAAGGGTTTATGAAATGATAAAAACAACCTTTAGTGGGTTTATGAAAAGATAAAACCGTCCCCTAGTGGGTTTATGAAATCTAAATCCTAAGCTAATGGGTTTTCACCCGAAATACTCTAATACATACTCTAAACACATATAATAGAACCTAAATGGAGCTTATATCATGGCACAATAGTGGTAAATATCAGGCCTTATGAGAAAACAACAAAACCATAACCAACTCAATAGATAAATCCAATCCCTAGTGGGTTTATGATAAGATACAACCAACCCCTAATGGGTTTATGAAATCTAAATCCTAAAGCTATTGGGTTTTCACCCGAAATACTCTAAGACATACTCTAAACAAATATAATAGAACCTAAATAGAGCTTATATCATGGCACAATAATGGTAAATATCAGGCCTTATCAGGAAACTACAAAAACCCTAACAGCCTCAATAGATAAATCCAACCCCTAGTGGGTTTATGAAAAGATAAAACTAACCCTTAGTGGGTTTATGAAAATATAAAACCAACCTCTAGTGCGTTTATGAAATCTAAATCCTAAAGCTAACGGGGTTTCGCTCGAAAATACTCTAAGACATACTCAAAACACATATAATAAACTCTAAATAGAACTTATATCATGGAACATTAGTGGTAAATATCAGGCCTTATCAGAAAACTACAAAAACCCTAACCGACTCTATAGATAAATCAAACCCCTAAAGGGTTTATGAAACGATAAAAACAACCTTTAGTGGGTTTATGAAAAGATAAAACCGTCCCTAGTGGGTTTATGAAATCTAAATCCTAAGCTAATGGGTTTTCACCCGAAATACTCTAATACATACTCTAAACACATATAATAGAACCTAAATGGAGCTTATATCATGGCACAATAGTGGTAAATATCAGGCCTTATGAGAAAACAACAAAACCATAACCAACACAATAGATAAATCCAATCCCTAGTGGGTTTATGATAAGATACAACCAACCCCTAATGGGTTTATGAAATCTAAATCCTAAAGCTATTGGGTTTTCACCCGAAATACTCTAAGACATACTCTAAACAAATATAATAGAACCTAAATAGAGCTTATATCATGGGACAATAGTGGTAAAGATCAGGCCTTATCATGAAACTACAAAAACCCTAATCGACTCTATAGATAAATCCAACCCCTAGTGGTTTTATGAAAAGATAAAACCAACCCCTAGTGGGTTTATGAAATGTAAATCCTAAAGCTAATGGGTTTTCACCCGAAATACTCTAAGACATACTCTAAACACATATAATAGAACCTAAATACAGCTTATATCATGGCACAATAATGGAAAATATCAGGCCCTATCACGAAACTACAAAAACCCTAACCGACTCTATAGATAAATCCAACCCCTAGTGGGTTTATGAAAAGATAAAACCAACCCTTAGTGGGGTTATGAAAAGATAAAACCAACCCCTAGTGGGTTTATGAAATTTAAATCCTAAAGCTAATGGGTTTTCACCCTAAATACTCAAGACATAATCTAAACACATATAATATAACATAAATAGACTTTTATATCATGGCACAATAGTGGTAAATATCAGGCCTTACCACGAAACTACAAAAACCCTAACCGACTCTATAGATAAATCGAACCTCTATTGGGTTTATGAAAAGAGAAAACCAATCCTTAGTGGGTTTATGAAAAGATAAAACTAACCCCTAGTGGGTTTATGAAATCTAAATCCTAAAGCCGATGGGGTTTCACCCGAAAATACTCTAAGACATACTCTAAACGAATATACTAGAATCTAAATAAAGCTTATATCATGGCACAGTAGTGGTAAATATCAGGCCTTATCACGAAATGACAAAAACCCTAACCAACTCAATAGATAAATCCAACCCCTAATCTGTTTATGAAATGATAAAACCAACCCTTAGTTGGTTTAAGAAAAGATAAACCAAACCCTAGTGGGTTTATGAAATCTAAATCCTAAAGCTAATGGGTTTTCACCCAAAATACTCAAGACATAATATAAAATTATATAATAGAACATAAATAGAGCTTATATCGTGGCACAATAGTGGTAAATATCAGGCCTTATCACGAAACTACAAAAACCCTAACCGACTCTATCGATAAATCCAACCCCTAGTGGGTTTATGAAAAGATAAAACCAACCCTTAGTGGGTTTATGAAAAAATAAAACCAACCCCTAGTGGGTTTATGAAATCTAAATCCTATAGCTAATAGGTTTTCACCCAAAATACTCAAGACATAATATAAACACATATAATAGAACCTAAATAGAGCTTAGATCAGGGCACAATAGTGATAAATATCAAGCCTTATATGGAAAATACAAAAACCCTAACTGACTCTATAGATAAATCCAACCCATAACAGATTTATGAAAAGATAAAACCAACCCTTAGTGGGTTTATGAAAAGATAAAATCATCCCCTAGTGGGTTTATGAAATCTAAATCCTAAAGCTAATGGGTTTTTACCCGAAATACTCTAAAACATACTCTAAACACATATAATAGAACCTAAATAGAGCTTATATCATAGCACAATAGTGGTAAATATCAGGCCTTATCAGAAAACAACAAAAACCCTAACCGACTCAATAGATAAATCCAACCCCCAGTGGGTTTGTGAAAAGATAAAACCAACCCTTAGTGGGTTTATGAAAAGATAAAACCAACCCCTAATGGGTTTATGAAATCTAATTCCTAAAGCTAATGGGTTTTCACCCGAAATACTCTAAGACATACTCTAAACACATATAATAGACTCTAAATAGAGCTTATATCATCGCACAATAGTGGTAAATATCAGGCCTTATAAGGAAGCTACAAAAACCCTAACCGACTCAATAGATAAATCCAACCCCTAGTGGGTTTATGAAAATATAAAACCAACCCTTAGTGGGTTTATGAAAAGATAAAACCAACCCCTAGTGGGTTTATGAAATCTAAATCCTAAAGCTAATAGGTTTTCACCCGAAAATACTTTAAGACATACTCTATACACATATAATAGACTCTAAATAGAGATTTTATCATGGCACAATAGTTGTAAATAGCAGGCCTTATCAGAAAACAACAAAAACCCTAACCGACTCAATAGATAAATCCAACCCCTAGTGGGTTTTCGAAAAGATAAAACCAACCCTTAGTGGGTTTATGAAAATATAAAACCAACCCCTATTGGGTTTATGAAATCTCAATCCTAAAGCTAATGGGGTTTCACCTAAAATAATCAGAGACATACTCTAAACTAGAAAAACCCTAACCGACTCTAAACTAGAGTTTATATCATGCCACAATAGTGATAAATATCACTCCTTATCAGGAAACTAGAAAAACCCTAACCGACTCTACAGATAAATCCAACCCCTAGTGGGTTTATGAAAGATAAAACCAATCCTTAGTGGGTTTATGAAAAGATAAACCAGCCCTAGTGGGTTTATGTAATCTAAATCCTAAAGCTAATGGATTTTCACCCAAAATACTCAAAACATAATCTAAACACATGTAATAGACTCTAAATAGAGCATTTATTATGGCACAATAGTGGTAAATATCAGGCTTTATCATAAAACAACAAAAACCCTAACCGACTCAATAGATAAATCCAACCCCTAATGGGTTTATGAAAAGATAAAACCAACCCTTAGTGGGTTTATGAAAAGATAAAACCAACCCCTAGTGGGTTTATAAAATCTAAATTATAAAGCTAAAGGGTTTTCACCAGAAATACTCTAAGACATACTTTAAACACATATAATATAACCTAAATAAAGCTTATATCACGGCACAATAGTGGTAAATATCAGGGCTTATCAGGAAAATACAAAAACCCTAACCGACTATATAGATAAATCCAAACCTAGTGGGTTTATGAAAGATAAAACCAACCCTTAGTGGGTTTATGAAAATATAAAACCAACCCCTAGTGGGTTTATGAAATCTAAATCCTAAAGCTAATGGGTTTTCACCCGAAATACTCTAAGACATACTCTAAACACATATAATAGAACCTAAATAGAGCTTATATCATGGCACAATAGTGGTAAATATCAGTCCTTATCACGAAACTACAAAAACCCTAACCGACTCTATAGATAAATCCAACCCCTAGTGGGTTTATGAAAAGATAAAACCAACCCTTAGTGGGTTTATGAAAACATATAACCAATCCCTAGTGGGTTTATGAAATCTAAATCCTATAGCTAATGGGGTTTCACCCAAAATACTCAAAGACATACTCTAAACAGATATAATAAAACCTAAATAGAGTTTATATCATCGCACAATAGTGATAAATATCAGTCTTTATCAGGAAACTACAAAAACCCTAACCGAATCTATAGATAAGTCCAACCCCTAGTGGGTTTATGAAAAGATAAAACCTTCCTTAGTGGGTTTATGAAAAGATAAAACCATCCCTTAGTGGGTTTACGAAATCTAAATCCTAAAGCTAAAGAGTTTTCACCTGAAATACTCTAATACATACTCTAAACACATATAATAGAACCTAAATAAAGCTTATATCATGGCACAATAGTTGTAAATATCAGGCCTTATCAAAAACAACAAAAACCCTAACCGACCCTATAGATAAATCCAACCCCTAGTGGGTTTATGATAAGAGAAAACCAACCCCTAATGGGTTTATGAAATCTAAACCCTTAAGCCAATGGGTTTTCACCCAAAATACTCTAAGACATACTCTAAACACATATAATATAACTTAAATAGAGCTTATATCATGGCACAATAGTGGTAAATATCAAGCCTTATCAAAACCTTAACCGACTCTATAGATAAATCCAACCCGTAGTGGGTTTATGAAATCTAAATTCTAAAGCTAATGGTCTTTCAATCGAAATACTCTAAGACATATTCTAAACACATATAATAGAACCTAAATAGAGCTTATATCATGGCACAATAGTGGTAAATATCAGGCCTTATCACGAAACCACTAAAACCCTAACCAACTCTATATATAAATCGAACCCCTAGTGGGTTTATGAAAAGATTAAACCAACCCTTAGTGGGTTTATGAAAAGATTAAACCAACCACTAGTGGGTTTATGAAATCTAAATCCTAAAGCTAATGGGTTTTTACCCGAAATAATCTAAGACATACACTAAACACATATAATAGAACCTAAATAGAGCTTAGATCATGGCACAAAAGTGGTAAATATCAGGCCTTATCAGGAAAATACAAAAATCCTAACCGAATCTATAGATAAATCCAACCCCTAGTGGGTTATGAAAAAATAAAACCAATCCTTAGTGGGTTTATGAAAAGATAAAGCCAACCCCTAATGGGTTTAGTAAATCTAAATCCTAAAGCTAATGGGTTTTCACCCGAAATACTCTAAGACATACTTTAAACACATATAATATAACCTAAACAGAGCTTATATCATGGCACAATAGTGGTAAATATCAGGCATCATCAGGAAACTACAAAAATCCTAACCGACTCTATAGATAAATCCAATCCCTAGTGGGTTTATGAAAAGATAAAACCAACCCTTAATGGGTTTACGAAAAGATAAAACCAACCCCTAGTGGGTTTGTGAAATCTAATTCCTAAAACTAATGGTTTTTCACCCGAAATAGTGGTAAATATCAGGCCTTATAAGGAAACTACAAAAACCCTAACCAACTCAATAGATAAATCCAACCCCTAGTGGGTTTATGAAAAGATAAAACCAGCCCTTAGTGGGCTTATGAAAAGATAAAACCAACCCCTAGTGGATTTATGAAACCTAAATCCTAAAGCTAACGGGGTTTCACCCGAAAATACTCTAAGACATACTCTAAACACATATAATAGACTCTAACTAGAGTTTATATCATGGCACAATAGTGGTAAATATCAGGCCGTATCAGAAAACTACAAAAACCCTAACTGACTCAATAGGTAAATTCAACTTCTAGTGGGTTTATGAAACGATAAAACCAACCCTTACTGGGTTTATGAAAATATAAAACCAAACCCTAGTGGGTTTATGAAATCTAAATCCTAAAGCTAATGGGTTTTCACCCGTAAAAACTCTAAGACATACTATAAACACATATAATAGACTCTAAATAGAGCTTATATCATGGCACAATAGTGGAAAATATCAGGCCTTATCAGGAAACTACAAAAATCCTAACCGACACTAAAGAAAAATCCAACCCCAATTGGGTTTATGAAAAGATAAACCGACTTTTAGTGGGTTTATGAAAAGATAAAACCAACCCCTAGTGGGTTTATGAAATCTAAATCCTAAAGCTAATGGGGTGTCACCCGAAATACTCCAAAACATACTCTAAACACTTATAATAGAACTAAATAGAGCTTATATCATGGCACAATAGTCATAAATATCAGGCCTTATCAGGAAACTAAAAAAACCCTAACCGAATCTATAGATAAGTCCAACCCCTAGTGGGTTTATGAAAAGATAAAACCAACCCTTAGTGGGTTTATACAAAGATAAAACCAACCCCTAGTGGGTTTATAAAATCTAAATCCTAAAGCTAAAGGGTTTTCACCCGAAAGACTCTAATACATATTCTAAACACATATAATAGAACCTAAATAGAGCTTATATCATGGCACAATAGTGGTAAATATCAGGCCTTATCACGAAACTACAAAAACCCTAACCGACTCTATAGATAAATCCAACCCCTAGTGGGTTTATGAAAAGATAAAACCAACCCTTAGTGGGTTTATGAAAGGATTAAACCAACCACTAGTGGGTTTATGAAATCTAAATCTTAAAGCTAATGGGTTTTTACCCGAAATAATTTAAGACATACTCTAAACACATATAATAGAACCTAAATAGAGCTTAGATCATGGCACAAAAGTGGTAAATATCAGGCCTTATCAGGAAAATACAAAAATCCTAACCGAATCTATAGAGAAATCCAACCCCTAGTGGGTTATGAAAAAATAAAACCAATCCTTAGTGGGTTTATGAAAAGATAAACCCAACCCCTAATGGGTTTAGTAAATCTAAATCCTAAAGCTAATGGGTTTTCACCCGAAATACTCTAAGACATAATTTAAACACATATAATATAACCTAAACAGAGCTTATATCATGGCACAATAGTGGTAAATATCAGGCCTCATCAGGAAACTACAAAAACCCTAACCGACTCTATAGATAAATCTAACCCCTAGTGGGTTTATGAAACGATAAAACCAACCCTTAATGGGTTTACGAAAAGATAAAACCAACCCCTAGTGGGTTTGTGAAATCTAATTCCTAAAACTAATGGTTTTTCACCCGAAATACTCTAAGACATACAAACACATATAATAGACTCTAAATAGAGCTTATATCATGGCACAATAGTGGTAAATATCAGGCCTTATAAGGAAACTACAAAAACCCTAACCAACTCAATAGATAAATCCAACCCCTAGTGGGTTTATGAAAAGATAAAACCAACCCTTAGTGGGCTTATGAAAAGATAAAACCAACCCCTAGTGGGTTTATGAAACCTAAATCCTAAAGCTAACGGGGTTTCACCCGAAAATACTCTAAGACATACTCTAAACACATATAATATACTCTAACTAGAGTTTATATCATGGCACAATAGTGGTAAATATCAGGCCGTATCAGAAAACTACAAAAACCCTAACTGACTCAATAGGTAAATTCAACTTCTAGTGGGTTTATGAAACGATAAAACCAACCCTTACTGGGTTTATGAAAATATAAAACCAAACCCTAGTGGGTTTATGAAATCTAAATCCTAAAGCTAATGGGTTTTCACCCGTAAAAACTCTAGGAAATACTATAAACACATATAATAGACTCTAAATAGAGCTTATATCATGGCACAATAGTGGAAAATATCAGGCCTTATCAGGAAACTACAAAAATCCTAACCGACTCTAAAGAAAAATCCAACCCCAATTGGGTTTATGAAAAGATAAAACCGACCTTTAGTGGGTTTATGAAAAGATAAAACCAACCCCTAGTGGGTTTATGAAATCTAAATCCTAAAGCTAATGGGGTGTCACCCGAAATACTAAGAAACATACTCTAAACACTTATAATAGAACTAAATAGAGCTTATATCATGGCACAATAGTGATAAATATCAGACCTTATCAGGAAACTAAAAAAACAATAACCGACTCTATAGATAAGTCCAACCCCTAGTGGGTTTATGAAAAGATAAAACCAACCCTTAGTGGGTTTATAAAAATATAAAACCAACCCCTAGTGGGTTTATAAAATCTAAATCCTAAAGCTAAAGGGTTTTCACCCGAAAGACTCTAATACATATTCTAAACACATATAATAGAACCTAAATAGAGCTTGTATCATGGCACAATAGTGGTAAATATCAGGCCTTATCACGAAACTACAAAAACCCTAACCGACTCTATAGATAAATCCAACCCCTAGTGGGTTTATGAAAAGATAAAACCAACCCTTAGTGGGTTTATGAAAAGATAAAACCAAACCCTAGTGGGTTTATGAAATCTAAATCCTATAGCTAATGGGGTTTCACCCAAAACACTCAAAGACATACTCTAAACACATATAATAGAACCTAAATAGAGTTTATATCATGGCAAAATAGTGGTAAATATCAGGCCTTATCGGGAAACTACAAAAACCCTAACCAACTCTATAGATAAGTCCAACCCCTAGTGGGTTTATGAAAAGATAAAACCGACCCTTAGTGGGTTTATGAAGAGATAAAACCAACCCCTAGTGGGTTTATGAAATCTAAATACTAAATCTAAAGGGTTTTCACCCGAAATACTCTAATACATAATATAAACACATATAATAGAACCTAAATAGAGCTTATATCATGGCACAATAGTGGTAAATATCTGGCCTTATCAGAAAAAAACAAAAACCCTAACTGACTCAATAGATAAATCCAACCCCTAGTGGGTTTATGATAAGATAAAACCAACCCCTAATGGGTTTATGAAATCTAAACCCTAAAGCTAATGGGTATTCACCCGAAATACTCTAAGACATACTCTAAACACATATAATAAAACTTAAATAGAGCTTATATAATGGCACAATAGTGGTAAATATCAAGCCTTATCAGGAAACTATAAAAACCCTAACCGACTCAATAGATAAATCCAACCCCTAGTGGGTTTATGAAATCTAAATCCTTAAGCTAATGGGTTTTCAACCGAAATACTCTAATACATACTCTAAACACATATAATAAAACCTAAATAGAGCTTATATCAACGCACAATAGTGGTAAATATCATGCCTTATCACGAAACTCCAAAAGCCCTACCCGACTCTATAGATAATTTCAACCCCTAGTGGGTTTATGAAAAGATAAAACCAACCCTTAGTGGGTTTATGAAAAGATAAAACCAACCCCTAGTGGTTTTATGAAATCTAAATCCTAAAGCTAATGGGTTTTCACCCGAAATACTCTAAGACATACTCTAAACACATATAATAGAACCTAAATAGAGCTTATATCATGGAATAATAGTGGTAAATATCAGGCCTTATCAGAAAACTACAAAAACCCTAACCGACTCTCTAGATAAGTCCAACCCCTAGTGGGTTTATGAAAAGATAAAACCAACCCTTAGTGGGTTTATGACAAGATAAAACCAACCCCAAGTGGGTTTATGAAATCTAAATCCTAAAGCTAATGGGTTTTCACCCAAAATATTCTAAGACATACTCTAAACACATATAATAGAACCTAAATAAAGCTTATATCATGGCACAATAGTCGTAAATATCAGGTTATCAGAAAACTACAAAAATTCTACAGACTCAATAGATAAATCCAACCCCTAGTGGGTTTATGAAAAGATAAAACAAACCCTTAGTGGGTTTACGAAAAAATAAAACCAACCCCTAGTGGGTTTATGAAATCTAAATCCTAACACTAATGGTTTTTCACCCGTAATACTCTAAGACATACTCTAAACACATATAATAGAATCTAAATGGAGCTTATATCATTGCACAATATTTGTAAATATCAGGCCTTATCAGGAAATTAGAAAAACCCTAACCGACTCTATAGATAAATCCAACCCCTAGTGGGTTTATGAAAGATAAAACCAACCCTTAGTGGGTTATGAAAAGATAAAACCAACCCCTAGTGGGTTTATGAAATCTAAATCCTAAACCTTATGAGTTTTCACCCGAAATACTCTAATACATACTCTAAACACATATAATAGATCCTAAATAGAGCTTATATCATGGCACAATAGTGGTAAATATCAGGCCTTATCAGAAAACAACAAAAACCCTAACCGACTCAATAGATAAATCCAACCCCTAGTGGGTTTATGATAAGATAAAACCAACCCCTAATGGGTTTACGAAATCTAAATCCTAAAGCTAATGGGTTTTCACCCGAAACAATCTAAGACACACTCTAAACACATGTAATAGAACCTAAATAGAGCTTATATCATGGCACAATAGTGGTAAATATCAGGCCTTATCATGAAACTACAAAAACCCTAACCGACTCTATAGATAAGTCCAACCCCTAAAGGGTTTATGAAAAGATAAAACCAACCCTTAGTGGGTTAATGAAAAGATAAAACCAACCCCTAGTGGGTTTATGAAATCTAAATCCTAATGCTAATGGGTTTTCACCCGAAATACTCTAAGACATACTCTAAGCACATACAATAGAACCTAAATATAGCTTATATCATGGCACAATAGTGGAAAATATCAGGCCCTATCACGAAACTACAAAAACCCTACCCGACTCTATAGATAAATCCAACCCCTAGTGGGTTTATGAAAAGATAAAACCAACTCTTTGTGGGTTTATGAAAGTATAAAACCAACCCCTAGTGAGTTTATGAAATCTAAATCCTAAAGCTAATGGGTTTTCAACCGAAATAATCTAAGACATACTCTAAACACATATAATATAACCTAAATAGAGCTTATATAATGGCACAATAGTGGTAAATATCAGGCCTTATCAGGAAACTACAAAAATCCTAACCGACTCTATAGATAAATCCAACCCCTAGTGGGTTTCTGAAAAGATAAAACCAACCCTTAGTGGGTCTATGAAAAGATAAAACCAACCCCTAGTGGGTTTATGAAATCTAAATCCTAAAGCTAATGCGTTTTCAACCGAAATAATCTAAGACATACTCTAAACACATATAATAGATTTTAAATGGTGCTTATATCATGGCACAATAGTTGTCAATATCAGGCCTTATCAGGAAACTACAAAAACCCTAACCGACTCTATAGATAAATCCAACCCCTAGTGGGTTTATAAAAGATAAAACCAAGCCTTAGTTGGTTTATGAAAAGATAAAACCAACCCCTAGTGGGTTTATGAAATCTAAATCCTAAAGCTAATGGGGTTTCACCCGAAGTACTCAAAGACATACTCTAAACACATATAATAGAACCTAAATAGAGTTTATATCATGGCACAATAGTGATAAATATCAGGCCTTATTATGAAACTACAAATACCCTAACCGACTCTATAGATAAGTCCAACCCCTAGTGGGTTTATGAAAAGATAAAACCAACCCATAGTGGGTTAATGAAAAGATAAAACCAACCCCTAGTGGATTTATGAAATCTAAATCCTAATGCTAATGGGTTTTCACCCGAAATACTCTAAGACACTCTAAGCACATACAATAGAACCTAAATATAGCTTATATCATGGCACAATAGTGGAAAATATCAGGCCTTATCACGAAACTACAAAAACCCTAACCGACTCTATAGATAAATCCAACCCCTTGTGGGTTTATGAAAAGATAAAAGCAACCCATAGTGGGTTTATGAAAAGATAAAACCAACCCTTAGTGGGTTTATGAAATCTAAATCCTAAAGCTAATGGGTTTTCACCCGAAATAGTCTAAGACATACTCTAAAAACATATAATAGAACCTAAATAAAGCTTATATAATGGCACAATAATGGTAATATCAGGGCTTATCACGAAACTACAAAAACCCTAACCGACTCTATAGATAAATCCAACCCCTAGTGGGTTTATGAAAAGATAAAACAAACCCCTAGTGGGTTTATGAAATCTAAATCCTAAAGCTAATGGGTTTTCCCCCGAAATAATCTAAGACATACTCTAAACACATATAATAGAACTTAAATAGAGCTTATATCATGGACAATAGTGGTAAATATCAGGCCTTATCAGGAAAATAAAAAAATCCTAACCGACTCTATAGATAAATCCAACCCCTATTGGGTTTATGAAAACATAAAACCAACCCTTAGTGGGTTTATGAAAAGATAAAACCAACCCCTAGTGGGTTTATGAAATCTAAATTCTAAAGCTAATAGGTTTTCACCCGAAATACTCTAAGACATACTCTAAACACATATAATATAAACTAAATAGAGCTTATAGAATGGCACAATAGTGGTAAATATCAGGCCTTATCAAGAAACTACAAAAATCCTAACCGACACTAGAGATAAATCCAATCGCTAGTGGGTTTATGAAAAGATAAAACCAACCTTTAGTGGGTTTATGAAAAGATAAAACCAACCCCTAGTGGGTTTATGAAATCTAAATACTAAAGCTAATGCGTTTTCAACCGAAATAATCTAAGACATAATCTAAACACATATAATAGAATCTAAATGGTGCTTATATCATGGCACAATAGTTGTCAATATCAGGCCTTATGAGGAAACTACAAAAACCCTAACTGACTCTATAGATAAATCCAACCCCTAGTGTGTTTATAAAAGATAAAACCAACCCTTTGTTGGTTTATGAAAAGATAAAACCAACCCCTAGTGGGTTTATGAAATATAAATCCTAAAGCTAATGGGGTTTCACCCGAAATTCTCAAAGACATACTCTAAACACATATAATATAACCTAAATAGAGTTTATATCATGGCACAATAGTGATAAATATCAGGCCTTATAATGAAACTACAAAAACCCTAACCCACTCTATAGATAAGTCCAACCCCTAGTGGGTTTATGAAAAGATAAAACCAACCCTTAGTGGGCTAGTGAAAAGATAAAACCAACCTCTAGTGGGTTTATGAAAAGATAAAACCAACCCTTAGTGGGTTAATGAAATCTAAATCCTAAAGCTAATGGGTTTTCACCCAAATATTCTAAGACATACTCTAAACACATATAATAGAACCTAAATAGAGCTTATATCATGGCACAATTAGTGTAAATATCAGGCCTTATCAGAAACTACAAAAACCCTAACCGACTTATAGATAAAGTCCAACCCCTAGTGGGTTATGAAAAGATAAAACAAACCTTAGTGGGTTTATGAAAAGATAAAACCAACCCTAGTGGGTTTATGAATCTAAATCCTAAAGCTAATGGCGTTTCACCCGAAATACTCTAAGACATACTCTAAACACATTAATAGAACCTAAATTAGCTTATATCATGCACAATAGTGGTAAATATCAGGCCTATCAGGAAACTACAAAAACCCTAACCGACTCTATAGATAAATCCAACCCCTAGTGGGATTATGAAAAGATAAAACAACCCTTAGTGGGTTTATGAAAAGATAAAACCAACCCCTAGTGGGTTTATGAAATCTAAATCCTAAAGCTAATGTGTTTTCAACCGAAATAATCAAAGACATACTCTAAACACATAAAATAGAACCTAAATAAAGCTTATATCATGGCATAATAGTTGAAAATATCAGGCCTTATCAGAAAACTACAAAAACCCTAACCGACTCTATAGATAAATCCAACCCCTAGTGGGTTTATGAAAGATAAAGCTAACCCTTAGTTGGTTTATGAAAAGATAAAAACCAACCCCTAGTGGGTTTATGAAATCTAAATCCTAAAGCTAATGGGGTTTCACCCGAGATACTCAAGGACATACTCTAAACACATATAATAGAACCTAAATAGAGTTTATATAATGGCACAATAGTGGTAAATATCAGGCCTTATCAAGAAACTACAAAAACCCTAACCGACTCTATAGATAAATCGAACCCCTAGTGGGTTTATGAAAAGATAAAACCAACCCTTAGTGGGTTTATGAAAAGATAAAACCAACCCCTAGTGGGTTCATGAAATCTAAATCCTAAAGCTAATGGGTTTTCACCCAAATATTCTAGGCCATACTCTAAAAACATATAATACAACCTAAATAATGCTTATATAATTGCACAATTGTGGTAAATATCAGGCTTATTAGAAAACTTCAAAAATTTTAACCGACTGAATAGATAAATCCAACCCTTAGTGGGTTTATGAAAATATAAAACAAACCCTTAGTGGGTTTATGTAAAGATAAAACCAACCCCTAGTGGGTTTATGAAATCTAAATCCTAAAGCTAATGTGTTTTCAACCAAAATAATCTAAGACATACTCTAAACACATAAAATAGAACCTAAATAAAGCTTATATCATGGCATAATAGTTGAAAATATCAGGCCTTATCAAAAAACTACAAAAACCCTAACCGACTCTATAGATAAATCCAACCCCTAGTGGGTTTATGAAAGATAAAGCTAACCCTTTGTTGGTTTATGAAAAGATAAAAACCAACCCCTAGTGGGTTTATGAAATCTAAATCCTAAAGCTAATGGGGTTTCACCCGAGAAGGACATACTCTAAACACATATAATAGAACCTAAATAGAGTTTATATAATGGCACAATAGTGGTAAATATCAGGCCTTATCAGGAAACTACAAAAACCCTAACCGACTCTATAGATAAATCGAACCCCTAGTGGGTTTATGAAAAGATAAAACCAACCCTTAGTGGGTTTATGAAAAGATAAAACCAACCCCTAGTGGGTTCATGAAATCTAAATCCTAAAGCTAATGGGTTTTCACCCGAAATATTCTAGGCCATACTCTAAAAACAAATAATACAACCTAAATAATGCTTATATAATTGCACAATTGTGGTAAATATCAGGCTTATTAGAAAACTTCAAAAATTTTAACCGACTGAATAGATAAATCCAACCCTTAGTGGGTTTATGAAAAGATAAAACAAACCATTAGTGGGTTTATGTAAAGATAAAACCAACCCCTAGTGGGTTTATGAAATCTAAATCCTAAAGCTAATGCGTTTTCAACCGAAATAATCTAAGACATACTCTAAACACATAAAATAGAACCTAAATAAAGCATATATCATGGCACAATAGTTGAAAATATCAGGCCTTATCAGAAAACTACAGAAACCCTAACCGACTCTATAGATAAAGCCAACCCCTAGTGGGTTTATGAAAGATAAAGCCAACCCTTAGTTGGTTTATGAAAAGATAAAACCAACCCCTAGTGGGTTTATGAAATCTAAATCCTAAAGCTAATGGGGTTTCACCCGAGATACTCAAAGACATACTATAAACACATATAATAGAACCTAAATAGAGTTTATATCATGGCACAATAGTGGTAAATATCAGGCCTTATCAGGAAACTACAAAATCCCTAACCGACTCTATATATAAGTTCAACCCCTAGTGGGTTTATGAAAAGATAAAACCAACCCTTAGTGGGTTTATGAAAAGATAAAACCAACCCCTAATGGGTTTATGAAATCTAAATCCTAAAGCTAATAGGTTTTCACCCGAAATATTATAAGACATACTCTAAAAACTTATAATATAACCTAAATAAAGCTTATATAATGGCACAATAGTGGTAAATATCAGGCCTTATCAGAAAACTACAAAAATTCTAACCGACTCAATAGATAAATCCAACCCCTAGGGGGTTTATGAAAAGATAAAACAAACCCTTAGTGAGTTTATGAAAAGATAAACCAACACCTAGTGGGTTTATGAAATCTAAATCCTAAAGCTAATGCGTTTTCAACCGAAATACTCTAAGACATACTCTAAACACATATAGTAGAATCTAAATGTAGCTTATATCATGGCACAATAGTTGTAAATATCAGACCTTATCATGAAACTACAGAAACCCTAACCGACTCTATAGATAAACCCAACCCCTAGTGGGTTTATGAAAGATAAAACCAACCATTTGTTGGTTTAGGATAGATAAAACCAACCCCTAGTGGGTTTATGAAATCTTAATCCTAAAGCTAATGGGGTTTCACCCGAAATACTCAATGACATACTCTAAACACATATAATAGAACCTAAATAAAGTTGATATCATGGCACAATAGTGATAAATATCAGGCCTTATCAGGAAACTACAAAAACCCTAACCGACTCTATAGATAAGTCCAACCCCTAGTGGGTTTATGAAAAGATAAAACCAACCCTTAGTGGGTTTATGAAAAGATAAAACCAACCCCTAGTGGGTTTATGAAATCTAAATCCTAAAGCTAATGGGTTTTCACCCAAAATACTCTAATACATACTCTAAACACATATAATAAAACCTAAATAGAGCTTATATCATGGCACAATAGTGGTAAATATCAGGCCTTATCTGAAAACAACAAAAACCCTAACCGACTCAATAGATAAATCCAACCCCTAGTGGGTTTATGATAAGATAAAACCAACCCCTAATGGGTTTATGAAATCTAAATCCTAAAGCTAATGGGTTTTCACCTGAAATACTCTAAGACATACTCTAAACACATATAATAGAACTTAAATAGAGCTTATATCATGCCACAATAGTGGTAAATATCAATCCTTATCAGGAAACTACAAAAACCCTAACCGACTCTATAGATAAATCCAACCCCTAGTGGGTTTATGAAATCTAAATCCTAAAGCTAATGGG
>CAJHQP010008818.1:0-25102 GCA_905132765.1 Moricandia arvensis
ATTGTTCGTCTTGTATAAGACACCAACTTCACACTTGCATCATGAGAGAACTCATTGGAGAACAATATCACAACTGAACTTCTTAAGAATATTTTCATTATAATGAAAGTGTTTCGAAGATAATTATTTACTTGCATGTTTGATTGAAATTTTAACAATCACATCTACTTCCCCATGTCTTTCATTGCATAATTTGCTAACAATAATATATTTTTGTCTAAGGTCAGTATCAAAGATCAAACATGTCATCAACATAGAAGCAAACTATTGTTCCATCACTGGACTCATCAGTTTTCTATATAAAAAAAATTATACTACTAATTTAAATAAAAACATTTGATAAGAAAATCTCATCAAACATTTAAAGTCACTGCCTAATGCTTAATTTAGCCCATGCAATAAATATATAAACTTATGCACTTTATTACAAGGAAAAATAAGACCTTTAGGTTGCCTCATATACAACTTTTTATGAGCCATCAACCATAACCCATGTATCATGGTCCATAACACCAAACATGAATAATATGTTCTCCACTCATGATTACTCGGCCTCAACCGCTAGCCAATTGCATCCACACAGATTAACATCCGTCATGATGCAAGTTGCATTATTTTAGTGACATTAAAATTGCACCTATTTGGGATTGTTATGCTCGCACCCTTTTGGTAACCTTACATTCACTCATCTTCGGTGATGACATATTTATAGTCCTTTTGGTGTTAACAAATTAGTACTCCTTCAGTCACGACACATTTGTACCTATTCAGTCACGACACGTTCACATCCCTTTTAGTAATGAAAATTCACACCCTTTTGGTCACGACACGTTTGCACCTCTTCGATCACAATACATTCGCACCCCTTTGGTGATGATCGATTCACACCTCTTTCGACAATGACTCATTCGCACCCATTTATTGAAGATACATTTTTACCCTTTCGGTGCATCATAAGGTTGTTAATGCTTCACTAAATCGATCAATAAACTTATAGAAGAGATTTTGGCAACCAAAAAATAAATATCTAATTAACTGAAATATTCTTATAGTTTGAACCATGAAATAATCAATTGAGAATATCAATTGTTTCATAAATTTTCATTTATTTTTGCAGCCCAAATGCTTATAATAGAGTATAAGACTAGATTATATCCAAATATTGTTTCCATGATGGAGTTCACCATATCATTTATTGCTTCTTTATACAGAGCAAAATCTTGAGATTCTTAGCTTCACAAAAATCTCAGAACCATATGAGTTTAGCCATGATATTTATAATCTTCATTCTCCTTTTAAATTTCTAACTTGTTTCATATTTTCCCATCTTCAAAAAGTCTACTCTCTCGAGCATTTCATGTTATCTGTCCCACAAATAAAACAAACATCGTTCACAAGAGAATATTCTTTAAGATTGTTGGTTATTTGAGCTTGGTAACCCAATGAGTGTGAATTATGAACATGAGTAATTAGTAAATCGTACATCACCGAGCTCACTTTTTAAAGAATATTTTGACCATATCCAAGCCTTGGGCTACACAGAATCCCTTGTAGGATAAGACATCAAAATCTTATTTTTGTGCTAAGCTAAGATTCAAAAGTAACAAGTATAACTTTAGTGTTTATATGTGTTTCTTCAAATATATTTGATGATTTGTGAGTAATGAATCTCTCTCTTTCTTTAGTTTGTGATTTATGATTATTTTTCTTTTCAATGTCCATAAATCCTTATATAGAGTAGTAAGGGTTGTAATGCGACAACAATTACAATGGGTATTATTAACAATTGCAATTGTAAACTAAAAGTTAAAACTTTAACACCAATAGTTGCAATGGTTCGGCAAAAGTCATAATGGTTCATCATTAAATGCTTTAGTCACCAACAGTTACCATAGTTTATCACCAAAGTTGCAACGGTCATCACTAGTAATTATAGTCACAAATAACTGCAATTGTTCATCTACACAATTGCAATTATTCATTATTCACTTAAACGGTTGCAGGGATTCACTTAAATTTTCAATATTTTCTTCTCCTTTATGTTGTAGGTTCTTCTACTTAAAAATATGAAATTGAGACCTCAAAACATTCATGAACTGAACTTGACTCTCTTAAGTGGACCTATAGTGAGCACTGTAGAAAAGGTCATTCAAAAACAAGGGAAAATTGTCAAAAAGGGATAAAATAACTATTCTATTGTCCCTTTAGAACAAATCAATTTTTGGCATGTTTGGACCTTCCTACTCTTTTTGTCTTTGAAAATTCATATTATTTTTTTATAAGGTAAGAAATTATTGTTTTTCACTACCCTTAACAGCAGTTTCAGCAAGACCATAAACTGCCTTGGCAATTTGATCCACACTTCCTTTTTTCCCCTCGTACACAAAAAAGAACTTGTAGCAAAAGTAATAGAGAATCTCTATGACCGAATATAATTTTCAAGAAGAGAGTGAACATCCACACTAATTTTTTCAGTAATTCTTTGCATTAATATGCCTTGATTCATTCTATATCCAATAAGAAGAAGAAAGCACCTGAAAAGCCCAGTTAGATAGAGAGGATAGGAGAAGAGCAGAGAAGGTTGAAGGATCCATGGATGACTTATCTCCGTCACCACACCACCGTACTTGTCCTCAACACCGGGAGCATGAGCAGCGTAATGTCGTCGTTTGCCTCTTCGCCGGTCATCAGGTTCGGTAAGGAGGAAGAAGTACACATGGATTTATTCCTCGACGTCGTGGAGTAACGCATAGAATGCACAACTACACCAACATTTGTTTTTTTTTTTAAACTTAGCTTACGCTAATCGGTTACTCATAAATAATTCGTTACTAATTAAATAATTCGTTACTAAATATCATTTTAATTAGGAAAATTTCAATAGAATAAGGACAAAAAGGGGTATTCATTATTTGTTTGTACTATAGGGACAAAGATCCTAAATTTTGTTCTAATGGGACAATTGTATACCTATTTCATCCTTTTTTGACAATTTTCCCAAAAAACAAACAAATTGAAATAAAAATTTGAACTTAACCAAACTAAGGCACAAAATATCTTATAATTTTTATTTTTTATATCTGAGAACTCGAAAAACATCAAAACTAAACAAAAACTGAATATATATTCAAATATTCTATGTATAATTTCTACATTAAAAAATATGTTGTATTTAATTTTTAAATAACCAAATACATAAAAGTATATTTATGAACTTAATATATATATATCCACTATAATTCAAAATTTTAAATTACTTAGAAAAAGAATTATGAGAAATTTTATATCTAAAATATCTAAATTTATTTAAGCTGCCTAATATTTTTATTAGAACAGTCCGTTATTTTATTCAAACATCCTAAAACTCAATACTTTTATTTATCTAAAATTATCTCAAAAAATTAAATCATATCGGAGCTGAATTTGACCCTGTTTTTCTCAGGTATTAAGAGAAGTAAACTGGAATTAAACAAGATTTCATGAATACGTAAATGAATAAAGAAACAAATGTCCATGATGACTAGATCTACCTTTCCTACTAGACCGGTCCGTCTCGGATTAGAAACACCAGCTCAAGTGGATTTCAAATTTTGGTACTAGCTCGTAAGTGAGATTTTATTAAAAAAGGTATAGAAAAACATGAAGGAAAGGAGGGATATTTTAAGTAACGGGATGTTTGTTTTAGTATCCAGATCAATTATTTAGATGGAGATGAGATTGTTGTTTGTTTATACTTGAAAGTACAAGTCATTTCGATGTCTCATCTAAATGAGCTTTATTTAAGTTTAATCTTGAAAATCAGTTAGATGATCCAAATTGGAATTATCTAGATTAAGATAATGCTGTGAAAATCTTATAATGTCCCACTATACTCTTGATATAATTGATAAATTATAAATTTAAATCTAGTATCATTTTTTCATTCACAAAAAAGAGGAATACCCTAAGATAAATCTAAAATTTTTTATGTCACCAAAATAGATTTTAAAGAGAAAAATGATCTAAATAGACTTTATTAAATGGTGTGAATATACATTTATACCCTTTGGATTAACTAATCTAGATTTAAGGCTTAGAGTTGTAGGGTGAAATTTTGGAGGTAAAGTTTAAAATTTTAAAAATATTAAAATTTTCAAAATAAAAAGGTTTATTTTGGTCATTTTTTTCTTTGAGGTCTCTTTTGTGACAATTTTTTTTAAAAGGTCTATTTGAGAGATTTACCCCACGAAAAATGATAAAACCGCAAAAACGTATTTTTCGTCAAGACCATAAAAAAAAATATTTTCCTGCAAAAACCATAAAATCATGTTTTGTCCACCAAAATAAAACTTTCTTTTTTTTTTTCCGCCAAAACTGAAAATCGTGTTTTTCTTACCAAAAATTTCATTTCTACCAAAACCAAAATATCTCGTTTTCCCGCCTAAAACCAAACATCTCGTTTTCCCACCAAAACTGAAAAATCTCATTTTCTTGCAAAAACCAAAAAAAATCTCATTTTAATGTCAAAAACAAAAATCGCATTTCCCCACAAAAAAAAATCTCGCTTTCCCGCCGAAAAAACATTTTCCCGCGAAAAATAGGAAAATCTCATTTTCCCCAGAAAGCTAGAAAATCTCGTTTCCCATCCAAAAAAGAAAATCATGTTTTCCCGCCAAATCTGGAAAATCTTGTTTTCCTGCCAAGACTTGAAAATCCAATTTCTGGCAAAATAAAAAATTCCCACAATAACTAAAAAAATCGCATTTTTCTGCCAAAATCGAAAATCACATTTACTTGCCTAAATAAAAATCATGTTTACCGCCAAAACAAAAAAAAAACACGTTTTCATGTCAAAACTGAAAAATCTTGTTTTCATGTCAAAACCGAAAATCTCATTTACCTGCCAAAATAAGAAAATCTCCTTTCCCGCCAAAGCAAAAAGTCTCTTTTTTCTTCCAAAAACGGAAAATCTGTTTAAACGCCAAAATCAAAATTGTGTGTTTATGCTAAACCAAAATTTCCTTTTCTGCCAAACCGCAAAATCTTGTTTTCCCGCCAAAATAAGAAAATCGCATTTTTACGCCCGTAACCGAAAATCGCTTTTTTCTACCCAAAACTAGAAAATCACAATTTCTGTAAAAAACGAAAAAATCATATTTTCCATGAAAAATGCAAAACTAATTTTAGAGATATTTATTTGAATATTATAATCAGTTTATTATTGATATTATTTTTAGTTTGAAACTTTAAAGTTACTCTAGTACATGTTTATCAATTTTTTTCTTCATTAGAAGTTATTAATGTAGTAGTTGTTTTAATACAAATCTAAATAAAAAATATAAATTTATATAAATATTAATTTATGAATATTAAAATGCTAATTTTAAAAAAAAATCAGTAAAATATATTTTATCTAAATAATAAAAGTTAATATAGTTAAAATTAATATCAAACATATGATTAAATCAAAATAAAAGTATTTTAGTAATTTTTTACTAAACACATCTAGATGAAAATGAATATAAAAAAACAAACATAACTAAATTTAGATGATTCATCTAGATAAACCTTTTTAGATGGACAAACAAATAATCATATGAAATTTGAATGAATCATTTGGGTATATCATATAAATAGATCAGTTAAATGGAAACGACATAAGGTGAAACAAACGAACCCTTAAGTAGAAAACTAAGATTGATGGAGAATTTTGGTCCACGTGGTGCGACGATGCTTTTCAAAAATCTTATCCACTTCTCCAATGGATCCCTTTCTCTTCTCTCCAACGATGAACAAAAGAAATTATAAGAAGTAACGAAGAAAACATGGCGACTGCTATATTCTCCTTCTCTCCTATCGCTCAGCTCCATTCTTCCTCTTCTCTTTCCCTCAAACCGACACAGTTTCTCAGATATGGCAAGAAACAACAGCTTCACCACCAAGTCTTCATTACCATCTCATGCCCAAATTACCAATCTACACCTTCCCGCAACTCAGCCGTCTCAAGAGACGACGCTACGACGCCTGAACTGGAAGATGATGCGGTTTGAGAAACGAAGAAGAGAGGAGGAGAAATTCGCAGTTCTGAACACGGGAATCTACGAGTGCAGATCGTGTGGGTACAAGTACGACGAATCAGCGGGTGATCCATCGTACCCGATCCCACCTGGGTTTCAGTTTGATAAGTTGCCTGAAGATTGGAGATGCCCAACTTGTGGAGCAGCTCAGAGTTTCTTCGAGAGTAAAATGGTTGAGATTGCTGGTTTTGCTCAGAATCAACAGTATGGACTTGGGGGTAATGCACTTACCTCTGGTCATAAGACAGCTTTGATCTTTGGTAGTCTCTTCCTCTTCTTCATGCTTTTCTTGTATTTGGCAACCCATACAAGGCCGAATATATCCTTTGCTGTAAACCTCTTGTCCAGGTTCAGTTCCAATCCGACCAAAAGGCACTGGAACGGGATTAAACATTTACTGCGATATTTAAAAGGGACTAAAGATTTAGGTTTATTTTACACTAACCATAACAAAGAATCTTTAGTTGGTTTTGCTTATGCAGGTTATCTATCAGATCCACACAATGCCAGGTCGCAAACGGGCTATGTTTTTACATATGGTGGAACAGCAATTTCATGGCGATCTATGAAGCAGACCATCTCGGCCACTTCTTCCAACCATGCCGAGATTTTGGCTATCCATGAGGCGAGTCGTGAGTGCGTTTGGTTGAGGTCATTGACTCAACACATCCGTGATGACTGTGGGATGACTGAAGATAAAGAACCGAACCACTCTGTATGAAGACAATGCAGCTTGTATTGTTCAACTCAAAGATGGTTATATCAAAGGGGGACAGGACGAAACATATACTGCCCAAGTTCTTTTTTCACCCACGAGTTGCAGAAGGCTAAGGAGGTTCAAGTTGTTCAAGTACGTTCAAGTGACAATTCAGCTGACCTATTCACTAAAGCATTGCCGACATCTACACTAAGGAAACTCATTCATCAGATCGGGACGAGAAGATTGAAAGACCTATAATGGTGCATTCATCAGGGGAGTAATACGGTTGTACTCTTTTTCCTGTCTATGGCTTCCCTTTTACCACATTGGGTTTTGGGTTTACCATAGGGAGGTTTTAACGAGGCAACATACCAAACGTATTATAAGCTCTATATGGTTATAACATCCAAGGGGGAGTATTATGAACCAGATTATTGTGGATGCAATAACCATTGGGATTGGATAGAACCGGATCCGACCAAGGATAAGATCGGACCGGCCCGAAAGGAATCTCACCCGACCGGAAAGGAATATACCATCGACCAAGATATGGATAAGGACTAATCAAGACTTTCCTTTTCCTAGTTAGATAAGGTTTAACTTTTCTATGTTTATCTAGGAATGTTATCTTTCCATTTATCTAGTTGTAACTCCCTATATATAAATGGCTCCATATATCGATGATCAATAAGAAGAATAGACAAGTTCCCCCATTACTTTCTTAACATTTACCAGATACTCTTATAAGTCATGTGTCCTTCCATTCATGAATGTTTACAAAGTCATGTCGTAGCTTAATGAAGCGTTAACACTTCACATTCATATAGGTAGATAATTTTAATCATGTGTCTGCAAATTCATTTTAAATTATCTATTAAGGATAATATTTCAACATATCTATTTTTATTTCAAGTCCAAGCACATCCCTCGGAATGACTTAAACATGTGCTCCAATATTAAGTTCAGCTTCTCACGTTGAATTCAACCGTTAACATCGTATTAAAGGGGAATTGGGTATCCCACAATTAAAGATTTATATTGAACTTTAATCTCATCTTTTTAACAAACTTAATAACCAAGTCTAAAGCTAATCATTTTTTAAATAATCTGCTACATCTTCATAATAATTAACGCTTAGATGTCGCAACTTATCATTATACACTTGGCTATAAACCTTAGTCAAAATAGATAGAAACTGGTGATACTAGGTTTGACCACAAGGAATCTCATTAATTATATTTATTATCTCCTTAATTATATTTCTAAGTAACTGTTGGTCGGCATCTACAAAATTTACAAATTCCTACTCATAGTCAAAAATTTTCATGCAAGTTTTCTTTTTTGGAAGCCCTTGAAATGACACTTCGACAAGGAAATACTCAACTAGTTGTAGAAGAATGATCTTCTATGTTGGTAATCCAACTTGCATCTGGATACATTTCTATCACCATAGGAAATCTGATATATGAATAACCATGATTAATGATTTTTTTTCAGGTAGTGAGCACTCGTCCTAAGTCTTGTCATTGTTGAATACTAAATTACTAGTTTGTCTACTCAACCTTCCTATAACATATGCTATATTTAGCGTAGTGCTCGTCTTGGCATACATTTAGAAATCATCACTTGTGAATGTTGGATTCGTGATATTGTTGGTCTTGTATAAGACACCAACTTCACACTTGCATCCATGAGAGAACTCATTGGAGAAAAATATCACAACTGAACTTCTTAGGAATGTTTTTCATTATAATGAAAGTGTTTCGATAATAATTATTTACTTGCATGTTTGATTCAAATTTTAACAATCACATCTACTTCCCCATGTCTTTCATTGCATAATTTGTTGACAATAATATTTTTGTCTAAGGTCAGTATTAAAGATCAACATGTCATCAACATAGAAGCAAACGATTGTTCTATCACTAGACTCATCAGTTTTCTGTATAAACAATTATACTACTAATTTAAATTAAATCATTTGATAAGAAAATCTCATCAAACATTTGAAGTCACTGCCTAATGCTTAATTTAGCCCGTGCAATAAATTTATAAACTTATGCACTTTATTACAAGGAAAATTAAGACCTTTAGGTTGCCTCATATACAACTTTTTATGAGCCATCAACCATAACCCATGTATCACGGTCCATAACACCAAACATGAGTAATATGTTGTCCACTCATGATTACTCGGCCTCAACCGCTAGTCACTTGCATCCATACAGGTTAACATCCGTCATGATGCAAGTTGCATTATTTCAGTGACATTAAATTTGCACCTATTTGGGATTGTTATGTTCACACTCTTTTGGTAACCTTACATTCACTCATCTTCAGTGATGACATATTTATATCCATTTGGTGTTAACACATTAGTACCCCTTCAGTCACGACAAATTTGTACTTATTCAGTTACGACACGTTCACATCCCTTCAGTAATGAAAAAAATCACACCCTTTCGATCACGACACGTTTAAACCTCTTCGATCACAATACATTTGCACCCCTTGGGTGATGATCCATTCACACCTCTTCAACAATGACTCATTCGCACCCATTTATTGAAGATACAATTTTACTCTTTCGGTGCATCATAAGGTTATTAATCTTCACTAAATCAATCAATAACTTTATAGAAGAGATTTTAGCAGCTAGAGAGTAAATATCTAATTAACTGAAATATTCTTATAGTTTGAATCATGAAATAATCAATTGAGAATGTTGATTGTTCCCTAAATTTCATTTATTTTTGCAGCACAAATGCTTATAATAGAGTATAAGACTAGATTATATCCAAATATTGTTTTCATGATGGAGTTCACCAAAATCTTGAGATTCATAGCTTCACAAAAATCTCAGAACCATATGAATTTAGCCATGATATTTATAATCTTCATTCTCTTTTTAAAGTTTCTAACTTGTTTCATATTTTCCATCTTCAAAAGTCTACTCTCTTAAGCATTTCATGTTATTTCTCGCACAAATAAAACAAACATCGTTCACAAGAGAATACTCTTTAAGATTGTTGGTTATTTGAGCTTGGTAGCCCAAATGAGTGTGAATTATGAACATGAGAAATTAGTAAATCGTACATCATGAGCTCACTTCTTTAAAGAATATTTTGACCATATTCCAAGCCTTTGGCTACACAGAATCCCTTGTAGAATAAGACAATCAAAATCTTATTTTTGTGCTAAGCTAAGATTCAAAAGTAACAAGTATAGCTTTAGTGTTTATATGTGTTTCTTCAAATATATTTGATGATTCGTGAGTAATGGATCTCTCTCTATTTCTTTAGTTTGTGATTTATAATTCTTTTTCTTTTCAGTGTCCATAAATCTTTATATAGAGTAGTAAGAGTTGTAATGGTTAGCGACAACAATTACAATGGGTATTATTAACAATTGCAATGGTAAACCAAAAGTTACAACTTTAAACACCAACAATTACAATGGTTAGGCAAAAGTCATAATGGTTCATCATTAAATGCTTTAGTCACCAACGGTTACCATAGTTTATCACCAAAGTTGCAACGGTCATCACTAGTAAAAAAATTATGAGAAATAACCAAATACATAAAAGTATATTTATGAACCTAATATATATATATATATATATATATATATATATATATATATATATTCACTATAATTTAAAATTTAAAATTACTTATAAAAAGAATTATGAGAAATTTTATATCTAAATTTATTCAAGCTGCCTAATATTTTTATTAGAACAGTCTGTTATTTTATTCAAACATCCTAATACTCAATATTTTATTCAAATTATCTCAAAAAATTAAATCATATCGGAACTGAATTTGACCCTGTTTTTCTCAGGTATTAAGAGAAGTAAACTGGAATTAAACCAGATTTCATGGATACGTAAATGAATAAAAGAAACAAATGTCCATGATGACTAGATCTACCTGTCCTACTAGACCGGTCAGTCCCGGATTAGAAACACCAGCTCAAGTGGATTTCAAATTTTGGTACTAGCTCGTAAGTGAGATTTATTAAAAAAAGGTATAGAAAAACATGAAGGAAAGGAGGGATATTTTTAAGTAAGGGGATGCTTGTTTTAGTATCCAGATCAATTATTTGGATGGAGATGAGATTGTTGTTTGTTTAGACTTAAAAGTACTAGTCATTTCGATGACTCATCTAGATGAGTTTTAAAAATTTAAAGCTTAATCTTGAAAATCAGTTTAATGATCCAAATTGAATTATCTAGATTAAGATAATTCAGTGAAAATCCTATAATGTCCACTATACTCTTGATATAATTGATAAATTATAAATCTAAACTTACTATCATTTTTTCATTCACGTAAAAGAATAATACCCTAAGATAAACCTAAAAGAGTTTATGCACCTAAATATATTTTAAAGAGAAAAATAACCTAAATAAACTTTATTAAATAGTGTGAATATACATTTATACCCTTTGTGTTGACTAATCAAGATTTAAGATTTAGAGTTGTGGGGTGGAATTTTGGAGGTGAGGTTTAAAATTTAAAAAATATTAAAATTTCAAAATAAAAAGGTATATTTTTGTCATTTTTTCTTTGAGGTCTCTTTTGTGACATTTTTTTTTTAAAATGTCTATTTGAGAGATTTTCCCCACGACAATGATAAAACCACAAAAACGCATTTTCCCGTCAAGACCACAAAAAAATCTATTTTCCCGCAAAAACCATAAAATCATGTTTTTTCCGCCAGAATGAAATTCTCTTTTTTTCTGCCAAAACTGAAAATCGTGTTTTTCTCGCCAAAACCAAAATTTTCGTTTTCTACCAAAACCAAAATATCTCGTTTTCCCGCCTAAAACCAAAACCTCTTGTTTTGCACCAAAACTGAAAAATCTCATTTTCTTGCAAAAACCAAAAAAATCTCATTTTCCCGTTAAACTTAAAATCTCATTTTAATGTCCAAACCAAAAATCGTATTTTCCAGCAAAAAAATATCGCTTTCCCGCTGAAACAAAAAAAAAACGTTTTCCTGCGAAAACTAGAAAATCTTGTTTCCCATCAAAATAAGAATATCATGTTTTTCGGCCAAATCTGAAAAAAAATCTTATTTTCCCGCCAAAACTGGAAAATCCACTTTCCGCCAAGAAAAAAAAATATTTTTCCTTCAAAAAAAAAAAAAATCGTATTTTCCTTCCAAAATCGAAAATCGATTTTTTTTGCCAAAACGAAAATCATGTTTACTGCCAAAAAAAAACACGTTTTCATGTCAAAACCGAAAAATCTGTTTTCATGTCAAAACCAAAAATCCCATTTACCTACCAAAATCAGAAAATCTCCTTCATGCCAAAGCATAAAATCTCGTTTTTCTTCCAAAAATGAAAAATCTATTTTCCCGTCAAAATCAAAAAAAAAATTTATGCTAAAGCGAAAATTTCCTTTTCTGCCAAAACCGGAAAATCTGGTTTTCCCGCCAAAATAGGAAAATCGTGTTTTTACGCCTGTAACCGAAAATTGTGTTTTCTTACCCCAAACTAGAAAATCGCAATTTCTGTAAAAAAAACAAAAAAATCATGTTTTCCATGAAAAATGCAAAACTAGATATATTTATTTGAATATTATAATCAGTTTCTTATTAATATTCTTTTTGTTTGAAACTTTATAGTTCTTTAGTACATGTTTATCAAATTTTTTTCTTTATTAGAAGTTATTACTGTAGTAATTTTTTAATACAAATCTAAATAAAAATTTATTAATTTATATAAATATTAATTTATGAATATTAAAATGCTAATTTTTAAAAAGAATCAATAAAATATATTTTATCTAAATAATAAAAGTTAATATAGTTAAAATTAATATCAAACATATGATTAAATCAAATAAAAAGTATTTTAGTAATTTATTTTTTACTAAACACATCTATATGAAATGAAAATAAAAAAACAAACATAACTCAATTTAGATGATTCATCTAGATAAACCTTTTTGGATGGACAAACAAATAATCATATAAAATTTGAATGAATCATTGGATATATCATATAAATAGATTACTTAAATGGAAATGACATAAGGTGAAACAAACTAACCCCTAAGTAGAAAACTAAAGATTGATGGAGAATTTGGTCCACGTGGTGGCACGATGCTTTTCAAAATCTTATCTACTTCTCCAATGGATCCCTTTCTCTTCTCTCCAACAATGAACAAAAGAAATTATAAGAAGTAACGAAGAAAACATGGCGACTGCTATATTCTCCTTCTCTCCTATCGCTCAGCTCCATTCTTCCTCTTCTTTTTCCCTCAAACCGACACCGTTTCTCAGATATGGCAAGACACAACAGCTTCACCACCAAATCGTCATTACCATCTCATCCCCAAATTACCAATCTACACCTTCCCGCAACTCAGCCGTTTCAAGAGACGACGCTACGACGCCTGAACTGGAAGATGACGCGGTTGAGAAACGAAGAAGAGAGGAGGAGAAATTCGCAGTACTGAACACGGGAATCTACGAGTGCAGATCGTGTGGGTACAAGTACGACGAATCAGCGGGTGATCCATCGTACCCGATCCCACCTGGGTTTCAGTTTGATAAGTTGCCTGAAGATTGGAGATGCCCAACTTGTGGAGCAGCTCAGAGTTTCTTCGAGAGTAAAATGGTTGAGATTGCTGGTTTTGCTCAGAATCAACAGTATGGACTTGGGGGTAATGCACTTACCTCTGGTCAGAAGACAGCTTTGATCTTCGGTAGTCTCTTCCTCTTCTTCATGCTTTTCTTGAGTGGCTATTTTCATCCAATAGCTCCTCCCTCATGTTTACATTTTTAAATGTATGCTACATTATTATACATTTGGATTCAGCTAGAGGCTGGACAAATAGAGAATCACAACAATTACAACAATTGTACTACTTTACTACAATTATTTGCTTCAGACATTGTCTGCTATCAACACTCTTACCACAAAGTAGGAAATGGGTTTATATCTTCCCAAGTAAATTGAATCTTCCTTGATAGGAGACTGGAGAAAACATTGACATTTGAGATACAAAACCTAAATCATTCAATTGCAGGCTCCTTTGGTGCAACAAACCTTGTCCGGAGTGATCACTCCCTAGGTGGTTCTGGGAAATACAACTACAATCTACCTTCCTTTAATTTTCTCGAAAACATGCAAGAGCACGGCCTTAAGAAGCTATAAGAGCTTTAAACACATCTAACTTAATACTTTCGGAATTCTTGGGAACATACTACTACAATCTTTTTTCTCATTTCAACAGAAGCTGGCATGAGCTTGAGGCTCTAGGCGGAGATAACAACTCATTGATTTTCTTAGATTGCTGTTTCTTAACATTCCAATAGTTTCCACACGAATAAATACCCTCAATCTTCAACTTTTTTGCGCTCTTCAGGATATACGCCACTGTTATCTTTTCTTCATCTCCAGTGTTGTATTCTTCCACTTGATAGTATGTAGATGGAACATCAAACATTCAGGAACTGAGCTTGGTCTTCTCCCAGTGACCTTCAGTGGGCATTGTGGTCACAAGAGCGTTTGTTACACTAACAGAATAACATGTTATCATGTCTTAGACCTAAAACTATAACCGAAGACAATGAAACAAATGAATAAACAAACTGAATCCATCAGGTTCGGTAAGTATATCCCACCACCCTCCGGAATTTGTATATAGCCCGCCAAATGAACAATATCGTGGAATACAATGTGGGCTGAAGCTGCATATCATTAAAAAAAACATCAGGGACAACAGTACATATGTAATAAATAATACAAGAAACAAATATTTCTTTGTTGTTGTCTAATTACCATTGAAGATTATAAACATAAGGCAGAGACCCTTGACTGATGGAAGAGATCTCATTAGCATCTCGGGATTTCCGTAAACAACTGCCTCAACCAACTCAGGCATATTCTCACACAAACACAAGTCACCCAAAAAAATCTACAAAGTTCAAATACTTCGAAAATGGGACATTTGATCAGCAATCTTGTGGATTCCCAATTCACCAAAGTTTATTGTATCACATGTATCAAGTATAGATAATCTTTGTAAGTTTAGGCATTTCTGTCAAGGATATGAAGTATCAACTCATTAATACTCATATCTCTTCATATCGTACACTCCAATATCTCCTTCTTATGTATATAGAAACTACAATAACTGCCGTTAACCTAAGACTTCTCCTGTATAGATACGATTGTAATGTCCTTCAATAATACACAAGTTATCACACTTATATACAGAGCAGGCCGACTAAACCTAATTCGCGACCGTGACTCTCGTCTCAGAAGCTCTATCTCCTCACCATGTCAACCTCTTCCGCTGAGATCATTGACACTACGTCTCAAACTTTGCTTAATGTGAACATGTCTAATGTCACAAAGCTAACCGGCGCAAAACGTACATGATGTGGAGCTTACAAGTCATGCCCTTCTCGACGGATATGGAACTCAGTGGACACTTGGATGGATTCGAAGCCATCACCTACAGCCACAATCTTGGCTGAGAACACACAACGTCGCCAAATCCCGCTTACACACGTATGGAAGCGCCAAGACAAGCTCATGCTTCAGTGGTTTGATTGGTGCGATTTCCATATTTGGCAACCAATTGTCTCTACGCACACACGGTTGCAGACATCTGGAGAACCTTGGCCAATACCTACGCCAAACCCAGCAGGGGTCATATTCAGCAACTAAAATTACAGATCAAGTAGTGGTCCAAAGGAACCAAAACAATTGACGAGTATGTGCAAGGATACACGACAAGGTTTGATCAGCTAGCTATCTTAGGGAAAGACCATTGAGCATGAAGATCAAGTGGAATATATACTAGGAGGATTACCAGAAGAGTACAAATCGATTGTTGATCAACTTGAAGGACGTGATGTCTCTCCTTCCATCACAGAGGATCCATGAAAAAGCTTCTAAACAAGGAAGCAAAACTCCTCACTGCCACTGCAGCCCCGCCCTATCATACCAATCTCCCTCTCATGCAGCCACTGGCTCCCGCAACATGTAAGACAAACCCACTCACAACAAACTCATCATCGTCCTCCTCAAAACTGGAACAAGAATAAACTACAATCAGCGTTCCAATCAGAAGGACCCTGGCCTCACCAAAGATACCAAGGAAAGTGTCAACTCTGTGGCACACCATGGCCATAGTGCAAAGAGATGCAATCAAACTTGCCACTTAGGCAAACCTCACACCCAACAATACACTCTGACGGTTCCTCCTATCCCCCGTGCAACCTCGTGCTAACATAGGCAATGGGCTCTCAAACAAGACGACTAACAACTGGATCATGGATAGTGGTGGCCACTCACCATATCACCAGTGACCTCCAGAATCTGTCTCTTCACCCAACATACTATGGTGGATGGATGCTGTCGTCATAGGTGATGGTACATGCCTACCTATCACTCATACTGGTTCGCTTTCCCTCCCTTCTCTTTCCGTCCTTTAAACTTGAAACATGTATTTTGTGTACCAAACATCCACAAAAACCTCGTCTCCATATATCGCTTATGTAACCTAATCATGTTTCAGTTGAATTTTTCCCTTCATACTTTCAGGTGAAGGATCTAACGTCGGTCCCATTGCTCCACGAAAACTAAAGGAGATTTGTATGAGTGGACCTGACTTCTTCAACCATAACCTCCTTCTTTGTTTCCTCGTCATCAAACCTACCCTAGAAGACTGGCATTACCGACTCGGCCACCCCTCCACTACTATTTTTAGAACATTGTTTCACGTTGTTCTCTTCCTTTGTCGCTTTCTACTTCTCAAGCTACTTTATGCTCAGATGCCCACTCAATAAAACACATAAACTCCTTTTTACCAGCATATTGTCTCTTTTCTCGACCCCTCCAATACATCTTTACTAATGTTTGGACATACCACCAAACCTCAGTCGATAACTACAAGTACTACCTCATTCTAGGGATCACTTCACCAGATATACTTGGTTCTATCCTATGAAAACCAAGTCTCAAGTCAAGACATATTCATTCCCTTCAAAGAACTTGTTGAAAATAAGTTTCAAACCAGAGTGGGTACCTTATACTCAGATATTGGGGGAGAATTTGTAGCACTTGAAGTCGTTTCTGTTCACCAACGGCATCTCTCACATGACGTCACCGCCACACACACCAGAGCATAATGGAGTGTCGGAACGCGAAACACAGACATGTTGTCGAAACAGGTTAACTCTACTGACCAGACATGAATGCCTAAAACGTACTGGACATACGCATCGCCACTGCCGTCTATCTGATCAACCGCCTCCTACACCAGTCATCTCCATGGAGACTCTTACACGAAGCTATTTGGGATACAATCAAACTATCTGAAGCTGAGACCTTTGGGTGCCTTGCTTCCCCTGGTAAGACATACAATACCACCAAGATTGAGAACCGATCAACTCCCTGTGCTTACTAGGCTACTCCCTCACCAAAGTGCATACCTATGTCTTCAACCCAACTCAGGCCGCATCTTCGTATCTCGCCATGTTCAATTTGACGAACAAAGCTTTCCCTTCAAACAACCACCATCGAAGTCACCTCCAGCTACCGAAACAACTCGCTGAACCAATCCACCTCATTCTAGTCGTCGTGCCACTCTCACATCACCTCGGAGTTGCCGCAAGGACCGTCGTCGTTAGCTCCGTCACCGATCGTACACCAAGGAAATGTCAACGATGTTCTCCTGAAACCACTGTAAGTGCTACACAAGCCCAAACCATTTTTTCCAAGGTCCAGTTTCTACTACACAAGCCCAAAATGAAATAGACCTTCTCCACCCAGACTCAAACCCGAATCCTAACATCCATCCAACCAAAATATATTACCACTCCTCAACCCAACCAACTCAATAACGATACCCAATCCACATCCCAATCAAACCAACCTCATCACCTCCGCCTGCAACTCAAACCCAGGAACCACAAATCATCATCCATGCAACTCGCCGTAAAAACAATGTTGTCAAAACCAAACACCAAATTCAACCTCTCTGCAACACTATCTACCCACATACCACCATAACCAATGACAGTGAGCCAGGCCTTGGAGACAAAGTATGGCGAGGTTCCATGTACAGGAACTAGATGCTTTCGCCAAAAATCAAACCCTTGGAACTTGTTCGAGACCAGCTAATCATAATGTGGTCGGTTGCCGATGATTATAGAATAAATTGTTGCCTAATGGTTCTCTTCGCAGTTGCGAATCAAGGCTCATCGCCAAGGATACAACCAACAGTACGGCAAAGATTACACAGCCAATTCAGCCCCGTCATCAAGTTCCACAACCATCCATATGGTACTAGATATTAGCAGTCTCTCGATCATTGAAAATCCAACAACTTGACGTCAACAACGCGTTCCTACAGGGAACACTCGACGAGGAGGTTTACATGGAGCAACACCGGCTACATAGACAAAGATCACCCTGATTAGATGTCTGTCGTCTTCGAAAAGCGTCTCACGCCTCAAACAGCGCGCGAGAGCTTGGTAGCTTAGAGCTCAGAACATATCTGTACAGCCTTGGATTCAAAAACCACTCTTTCAGATGCTTTACTGTTTGTTCTTCATGAAGGAAGTGAGTTGTCTATCTCCTGGTTACATGGATGATATTCTAATCACCGGCAACAACACCTCAACAATCAATCGCATTCTTTGTCTCCTAGCAGACCGGTTTCAGTCAAAGATGCAGAGGACTTAACTACTTCTTGGGCATTGAAGCACATCAGACGCACAAAGGTCTTCATCTATCTCAACGCAAGTATATTTCCTTATCTCTACACAAAATACAGATATGATCGATGCGAACAAGTCATGACTCTTATGGCGAGCTCCCAAAACTTACTCTCAATGGTATGAACACACAATGTCAGAACCTACAGGCCTATCGACAGCTAGTTGGAAGCTTTGGCAATACCTTCAATCAACTCGCTTAGACATTGCATTTGCAGTCAATAGACTCTCACATTTATGCATCGCCCTACAGAGGATCACTAGCAAGCAGCAAAAAGAGTCTTACGATATCTGGTAGGAACTACCACTCATGGCATATTCTTTGCCTCGACAACAAATGTTCAATTCATGGGTTCTCCAGATGCTGATTGGGCAGGTGACTCAGACGGCTTTTTGTATCACAAATGCTACATCATCTACTCTGGTAAGAATACCATATCTTGTCATCCAAAAAGCAGAATGGAGTTGCAAGGTCATCCACAGAGGAAGAGTATCGCCCGTTGCAAATGCTTCTGCTGAGGTACAGTGGATATGCAATCTTTTGACTGAACTTAGCATACGCAGTCCATCACCTCCACCATTATTGTGATAATCTTGGAGCTACATTCTCTGTGAAACCCCACTTTTCATTCAAGGATGAAACATGTGGCTCTTGACTACCATTTCATCAGAGGACAAATCTAACAAGGCATGCTCAGGGTCTCACACATCACACCACGATCAGCTGGCAGATGCTCTCACCAAACCTCTCTCAGAAGCTGATATCTGGACTTACACAACAAGATTGGAGTGATCATAGCTCCTCCATCTTGAGGGGCATGTCAAGGATATGAGTACCAACTCATTATACTCATATTTCTTCGTATTGTACACTCAATATCTCTTCTCATGTATATAGAACTACAACACTGTCGTTAACCTAGACTTCTCCTGTATATATACGATGTTAATGTCCTTCAATATACACAAGTTATCACTTATAATTTCAACTTAGTAAGCCGAAGAGATACTGTTTCTTGTTTTTGTCCAAAATCAACTCTCAAAAACAAGGTGTAATGTTTTCAAGGTAGGAAACAAACATCGACAGGACTGATAGTATCAAGGGCTTATTTCCATAAGATTCATGGGAGAATGATGAGGTGGCGGAGTTTTAGTCATTGGAGGGAAGCAAACACTCGATGGAGGTAGAAGTTTGCCGTTGGAAGTTGAGCAACTCAGCTCAAGGATGAAAATTAAATAAACAGAGGATCTATTAATTTCTCTTTATGTTTGATTGTTGTAGAACCCAGACGCCATGATCCAGAGCTCAAGATCCTGATGAGATATTGAGGATTGAGTTAACACTCGTTGAGAAAGAGAGAGAGAGAGAGAGAGAGAAGAGAGAGAGAGAGAGAGAGAGAGAGAGAGAGAGAGAGAGAGAGAGAGAGAGAGAAGAGAGAGAGAGAGAGAGAGATTCAAACTATTGTACTTACATTTGAGATTATCTTTTACATTTAGATTTACATACTTTAAGTTATAAATTTTTATCATTGGTGCATGAAAGTTTGATCACGCGAAATGTTGATGAAGAGTGGATCTCTTGGTGCAATCGAGGATTTCAGATGATTTGAGCGATCGGAGAAGAAGACAAACGGAAAACTTAATTCTGATGGGACCATACACGCGTTTGAATGACGCAAACATGAAGACGAATGTGACCTTATCTGCTATTACACAATAATTTTCAGAGCTACTGCTCAATTCATTCATGCTTGACTAAGCGTGTGGAAAGATTAAGCAAAGCGTGAGTCATCAATCAAAGTCATCGCTGTACACTCATCTCAAGTATCATATTCCGTTTTGGAATGAACAACGGTGAATCATTAGTTACTTGATCTAAGGACATTGAAGCTAGCACACTCTGAGATCGTCATGTTGCACGAAGTGAAACGCGAAATTTGTCTTTGAGGTCCTCGGAGTTACAAATGGATTGTTGATGTGAAAGACACTTCTTTACGATGGACATATAATTGAGGAAGCAAGTTAGACATTGTCCTCTGTGTCTTACAAGTCCAGTGACGAAGTGGTTGCATGGATGTCGAAGAGGGGTGGATTTTGTAGTTGGAATGACTTTAAGCTGAGATGCTGGTGAGGCTTTCAGAATCCATTGATGATGAACCAGAAACGAAGTATTTCTATCCATCGGCGTTTTAGTAGCTTCTATGATCTGGAGTTTGAGATCTGCATTGCCAAGTTCAGGATTAGAGATCATCACTGGAAAGTATTTTACATGGTATCACCAGAGATGAAAAAGGTGAATAGGATGAAAGACCTCAAGTTTATCTAAACTACGTGGGCGCGTGTGACATATCAAGAATTGAGACTAGTCTGTGTGTGCGACCGAGTGTGTGCAGCACTAGCGCAGGTGTCTAATGAGGGAGGAAGCAAAGAAAACCTACTTACTTCCTTGAGGTCCGTGATGTCAGTCATGCACAGAGTCAACGCACATAATAATGCAGCATAAGAACGAGCAGAAGACTATGAACAGATACTAGACCAAGATTCAGAATTGAAAGTTTGATCTTTATTTTGAATATCGTGAAGGAGAATAGCAATTGTTACAACATATTGTAAAAGCTTCGCCGCGAAAGAGCTGTAGGGAGTTCTAGTTTCTACCATCTAAAACCGTAACCTAGTCCGCAGCTGAGTACGCCAGCTCAATAAAAAAGACGAAACAGATAAAAAAGGTTTGATTGATTTGGACTGGACCTTATGAAAGGCTGCCTACGTACCCCTCGGAGATCAGCCGAACACATTTCAGTAGAAGAGTTTGAACAGAGATGCAAACTGACTTGGCGAATTCGTCTAGTAGTTGAGTGCAGACACAGAAACCAAGCTATCGTACTCGAGAATTATGCCTAAGGTCATAACTGCTAAGTATTTGTTATGAGATGATTGTCGTCCTCTGCGATCCTCTCCTTGCTTCTCTATATAGGCTCTCAAGCGTCGGTCGTCTTCCTTTCTGCCTCCGATTCGAGTTGACCTGTAGCGCTAAGCGAAAAGCTCCTTATCTCTTCTCAGACTTTTTCACTATTTATTTGAGCAACTAATTGACTCGCGATATCTTCTTATCCATTATCTGTTCGAATATCCGATATACCATCATTATAGTTGCTCATCTCTGTCTCAAACCGTAAAGTGGGGCTGTGTTTATCACGTTAGACCTTCGCGGTCGTTTTGCGATTTAGCGATCTTTACATTTCTTCGGAGATCGTCCTTCTCTACTGATTATCAAGATGCATTCTCTGAAAAAATAATAAAACAAGTTCATACAGTCAAAATAATGTTGGGTTTAAGTTAACCTTATCATTTATATGATTGATTCAGAGTTTTATGAGGAGAAACGAGTCTTTGCAATTTTATCGTAAACTTCAACGGAACTCTAATAGAAACGAACAAGAAACATCCTGGTCAAGATCAAGGAGAGAGTGATGAAGAGGATCGCCCACCGTCTAGTCGAGCATGGTGACTAAATGTGGGCTGCGTCTAGTCACTCATGGGACCTAGACGTTGGCTGTCTAGTCGTCCGTGGGCGCACTAAACTGTAGTGAGTCTAGTCGCCCGTGGGTTGTTATACGTTGCGATCATCTAATCACCCAGGGAGACTAGACGCCTATAGAGTCTAGTCGCTCATGGGCGATTAGACGTGTGTAGCCTCTAGTCACCATGGGCGACTAGAAATCATGGGTCTCTAGTCGCCGTGGCAAGACTCGACGTGCGTGTCTAGTCACATGGCGCGACTGGATTTGGAACTATGGAGTGTTCCTTGCTTGTACGCCTTGATCCGTTAGTTGGGACGAGATAGGATGACGATGAGAAGTTTGGATACGATGGTTCTCTTTTTACTTCTTACTTGAATGAGAGACAACGTTTCCGCGTAAGTTTTGACATCGTTTCATCGCGACTGTTTTACCCCAACAACGAAAGGACTGTTTCGTAACATTCATTTTTTGCAAGAACGTTTTGTAGATCATTCATCTTTGGATATAATCTTTTATCTTTCCGAGATGAAATATACAAGTTGTTCTGTCTTATGCAAAGAGTTTTGGCTCTATGCCATTAGTTCGTCTGACACGCATTTTCTAGACTATATCGTGCTAATCTCGGTGCATCGTAGATTTCTAGAGGATGCTGTTAATTGCAACCTGCCTATTTCTAGCACTGAATTCGATTTTGATGCCCAACATGAATTAGGACCACTAACTACGTGAGATATCAGTGTAATTTCTTACAAGTGTGATTGGTATAGATGTGTGGTGGGTCATCGAGTGCTATTCGGAGTCGTGGGCGAAACAAGTGTTTTTTTCTCTGAGATAGTTGTTAAGATTGTGAGCATGCGCGAGCACTCTCTGAATGCTGCTACGTACCCTTGTCGAAGCTGAATCAAGGCTTTCATAGTTCGTCTTGGAGTTACAGATCTTTGTAAGAGCTCTAGTTTTTAGTGAGAAACTCTTAGTGGTTTAGTCATGCTGTTGATATTATCGAGCATGTTAGCTATGCTGATGCATTTGTAGTGACCTTGTGTCGCCATCGAGACTCAGCCTATGTAGGATGTTTGTTTTGATTTATGAGTCATGTATTGTCTCCTTTATAAGACCGTTAGCGTATCCATACGCGGATATGAGAAAATATATAAGTTGTTATCTTATCTGACACTCTGCGGGATCGTGACACTGTCGTTGTGTAAGATGAGGATATCTGAAGGCTTACCCGTGTTTCGAGAAGTCTCGCGCAAATATCAACGAAGAGACATATTGTGGATACTTCGTTTCGTTTGGAAGTACTATGCCTGAGATACTTTGAGACATTGGTTTTGTGGTGTAAGGCTTTGACCATGCCTAGTAACGGTTAGGGTTTGCGATGACTGTTTTTGCTACGTGTACTGACGTGGACCGCTGACCAGCATCATGGACCGAGTGTGAAGAATCTGTACGAACCAGCTAGACAACGGATCATTCGAAGCTTGCTAGAATGTGGCTAGCTGTTATGGGCTTATCCGTTGATCCATGAAGTTCCGTAGACGCCGGAGAGAAGCTAAGTGGGCTTGAAACCAAAAACATGGAGCCTTGTTCTCATTCAAAAATCAGTGTTTGAAGGTTGTGTCAGAAGGCCAACAAGCGTACATACTATCATGTCGAATAGTAGTCAAAGTCTGACGCAATTCTTTGACGCTTAACCATGCGAAGGACGAGACAGCCGAAGAGGTTCTGGATGCAACCTACAAAAGCGCAGTGTTCAAAATTTGTCAAGTCTTTACTTCCATGGTCTGGTCAGTCCAATGATAGATTGTGTATAGATCTTCAAATATTTAGACCTTTGTCAAATAACGCATAGCCTATAATATAAAGGCAGCTATGTATCTTTTTGGTCAATTCAACATTTTTTATCAAACTTCTTTTTTATTCTTGTGAATCCTTTGTTCTTATCGAACAAATCGTAGCTTACGTCATATCGGAGTGTGATCATCATCTGTTGGGCTGTGGATTTGGAAGTATCAGGTCTCCCTGCTAGCCCTGGCGGACTACATCGCATTGGTTGTCGATCACGTCCTTGATCTGTGCTTTCTGGCGTCATCGTGTCTTTTTGACTTATCCAATCCTTCAACTAGAGTGATCTTCAGTTTTGGCGTATCATGTGATTCATCAAGCGCACTCTGAGTTTGGAGTCTTCACACAGCAGACATTCGATTACCTTCATCTTCTAAGAGATCAAGTTGTGTCTTCTTGACTTTTGAGAACCATGAAGAGAAGCATGAGAGCAATTCGAGAGAAAATTGTGAGAATGGAGTACAATCTTCAGATTCTAAGAGATCTGGTCTTTTAGACTATTAGGAAATATGAAGAGGAGACTGACTTTAAGCACAAGAAAGAAAAGTGCGAGAATGGAGGTACAACAAACCTTCAGCCGAGATCTGACTAGACATATATGACCGTGATCAAGACGGTAGAATCTCTTCTCCCTCTGAGAGACGCACCAAATGGAAGAAACACTCAGTACAAGTAAGGTACACACAGCTCCTTGATCATCTCCTTCTCAAATCTTATCCACACTGGGAAAAAAGTTATACCGAGCAGTCCAAGCAGGCTGTCACACACATCGAAACAGTTGTAGAAACTCACTCGCCAGAACGAAAAGAAGCGGATATAGAGGGAGACGTGGGAGTTTTTAAGGCTCAAGATCACATGATCAAAGGATCACAGACCACGTCATCGTCCTCTAGTGTTGAAGAAGAGATCAGAGGCCAAGGATATCAAACCAGAGAATCGACGTGTTTATGTCCGAGGAAGGATCTATGGACGACAGCTCATCAAACATGGAGAAAGCCAGTACTGGCATGTAATAGTGTTCGTCTTGGATGTCCAAAAGTGGCCTAAAACATGAAAGATGCTGTCTGTAGTAGTAGCTCCATTCGTACCAGAAGCTGATCAAGATAGATCTATATCTATATCTCACACTCACTCCTTATGCGTTCATGTGATATTCTCGGTCTTTAGCAGTGATATAACTGGTTCACGCTATTCTTTGTGCAAGAGTACGACCTAGTGGCTAGCATAAC
>CAJHQP010008819.1:0-25099 GCA_905132765.1 Moricandia arvensis
TCTTACTGTGTTCCTTCTGATTCAAACCAACTTTGGGACTACAAGTTCTCCACAAACGCTAGATAACACTAAAAGCCGATAACTTTTTTGAACAGGTAGACACAGATCTACGCTACTCTATTTGTTCGCAATCATCAAAAACCTAATTTTGCAATTAGAGACTTGCGAGCTTCACATGGGTCAATGAGAGCGATTCGATCGGAGAGAACGTTGACGCAGTCTTTGCAGAGATCTCTAGACAAGAAAGGAAGGCCATTCGTCAAGAAGCTCCGACGCAATCTTGAGTTCTGACGGCTGGAACTGGTACGAGTATAAGGGTCGTCTTCCATTGCTCTTCGCTCGATTACGAATCGATCGTCTTCTACCTTGTCAGTGTGAATTGTATAGCTTTAAGGCACAGGCACAGTTGTAATTCAGAGAACAACGAGGGCAGTTCGTAATAAAGCTTACGGGCGTTTTGGCATTGCTTTACGCGCTGTTTAATTTTAATAAAGCCCATTAGTTTTGGGTTGCTACTGGTCAAAGGACATAGCAGCTTATGGCTTGAAGATTAAAAAAAGAGCTTAATCTCTTCGTAGCTCCAGAAGACACAAAATGAAAACTCTTCACTTCTTAGCTCCCGGTTCAGTCTAAACAACATCATCAATCGCGAGCAACAATCTCAAGGACAAATAGCACAAACCCAGTTCGTGTTCGTCGTCAAGAAAGACGATCTCTTTCGATAAGTGCTCCAAAACAGTGCACAATGCAAGAGAAGATATCTCAGGCCGTTGACTGGAGTGGAGATAAGGTTGCTAACGAGGGTCAAGAAGGAGGATGAGGAAGAAGCTTCAGTGAAGGGCGCAAACGGGAAGAAAGCAGAGAGAATGTTTTCAGAAGCCATGAAGAGATGACTTTGAATGAGAAAGCGTTGGAGCTTTATATGTGGAGAGAAAGTTTGTTGTTTTGGCTGAACAGTTGGCTTACGCTTCTATCTACATTGTGATTGAGGTTGATTCTTTTCCGGTGTGTGGACGCGTCTTTGATACTTTATCAGCTTGATACACCTCCTCTGATCTCTAAAAACATCTTGAAGGCTAAACAAGCTTTTCTCTGTTCCAAACATTATATTTATGTAACATGATGTACCCAAATCAACAAGTTTGAGATACTGTGTGTTGTATCGACAGTAAAGACCACTCCTCTTGATCGTCAAGTTTGTGCTGGAGTTATGGTCTGCTCAATGATATCTCGTCTAGTCTTGCACCTGAAATGAAAACCAAAACACATCTACTTGACTACCTTACTATGCAAAACAAATGTTAACTAGAGAGACTGTGAAACTCACCTATTGCACTCTGATCGAGATGCATAATTGTGGTCTTGCAATTTGTGCACATCCAGCTCCATCACGCCATTGTTTGCTCTACTTAATCAGTCACAAATTAGATAGTTAGGAAGTTGCAGACACTACTCGAGAGACTATATCTCGAGCAAGTAATGGAGAAACGAGAAAGCATGGAACAGAGAGCAAAACCTTACTTACCCCTTCCAAGTAAAGCAGTGTTAACTGTTGCTGTAGAAACGGAAGAGGGAGTTTGCCAGTTTGAGATACTGCCTGAGCTTATACCAGTAAAAGATGCATATAACGATGACTGTGTTGACATGCTTGTCTACACGTAAAAAAAACATAGCTAAGAACTATGCAACTAGAATGTTCTTGAATGTGCTTAATCAACGTTATGCAGGCTAAGTAATGCTTACATATCCTTGATTCAATCTTTTGCTATCCCATTCATGAGCCAAAACTTCTGATGCTAATCTCTTGTTCCAAGTGCTGCACCCAAAAAAAACAAACTTTCTCAGAAATGATAACGTAGCACACAGCATTGGCATGAGTTCGAACAGACATACCTAGTGGAGCTGTTTCATTGCACTTTTGCACTGCAGAATACACGAAAGAGTAAATGAGTAAACAGACGGGCGAAATGTGCTAAACCCTAACTCTGAACCCATTTCTCCTTCACCTGAACGAGAGGAATAGTTGTGAAACCCACATCTGCAGATCCAGTCACCGCTCCTCCACTCTTTAAGAGCCGAGCTTGATCAGCAGGGTTAGAGAACGCAAGAAAGGAACCAGATTGGTCAACTGGATCAGGTCCACGGGTGAAGTATTGAGGTGGGTCTGAAGAGAAGCAGCTCCAGGGATGCAAGTGATGACAAAGCTGCCACTTCCTTTGGCTGTCCGCATTTTTTGCACTTTTCTCGTGATGCCATAATTGTTGTTAGTGCAACCTATAGCCACACCACACCACACACACCCAACGCAAGAAGAAGATACGCACGCACGCACACACACACACCAGCAAGTTCCAATATACCACATAACACAGAATACACAAAAACAGCTCAACCTAAGCTAACCCACAATCAATCTAATCAACATCAATATGTAAAGGGTATTTGATAAAGTTTAAGCTTTGAACTCAGAACTACGATTCAGCAATGAATTGATGGAGAAGAGAGAACGAACCAGTGCAGATCCAATCACGATACGAGAAGCCACTTAGAGTTCTGAGAGGAATTGGTATCCATGAAAGACGAGGCTGCTTGCATCTGTTGCAGAATGATCGAAACGCGTAGTTCCTGTACTGCAACCTAAACACGACCAGTCTCCTTCCTTCCATCTCCATTTCTCCTCAACTCTCTTCTCCTCTCCAAAACTTGAGTCTCCGGCGACAATAGCTCCGGCGTCAGCTGGAAGGAGAATTTAGAAAGTAAGAATATAAATGGTCTTCTTTTATCTGAAAACTAACTCGCCCATAGAACACATTAAGCCCATTTCACATTAGGTACATAGCTGTAAAAGTATATGAATGACGTCATAATGTACCCAACTCAAATATAATTAACTGAATAGGAATAGATATTCTAACAGATATTGAATATCGATAGAAAATTGTATTTAAACCACACCACTAGAGACAATTTGCTCAATACTTCATATCATAAGAGAAATAATGAATTAAGAATATTTTCATGTTTACAGTTGCACTCGGTGAATGGACATTGCACATGAATCTGACTTGAATTTACTCTAAATGTGTACGAGTGATGTTGACACCTAGATTTAATTAGTTGTCATATTCATAGTTTCATATTATACTACATACTATTTAGTCTAGTGCGACAAAGAGTTAACTAGCTACGAGGTGGGTTATATCCATTAGGTAACCCGCAATTGTGGTGGATATATTGGATATATAACAAACATATACTTATCTCTCATTATCAACTGTACTAGTCAACCGCAAACAGAAATAACACCTAATCTATGAAACACAATAAGACGAAAACATATTAAATTTTCTCATCTTTCACTGTTCCTTGTTCACAAGCAAAAAAAATGAAGAGGAGGATATTAGTACACAAAACTTGGGCTTTGTCCACCACAGTAAAAAAGATATTAGTCGCAAGCTTAGAAAACCGATAACTTATAATATGCATATGAGTAGATAAGAAAAATATTGGGTCTAATTACGGTAATTACGGATTGAAGGTCAGAGAGACAGCACTACATATCTCTTCGTTTCAATTGCAAGTGACTCGTCTGTGATGTTTACACCATCCAACACAAATCATGGAAGCACATTATGTATGATAAATCACACATATACCATCCGTCAGATGGTATATTATATGTTGATTGCAATAAGATGAGCATACAAATATGTCATTACATATTTAACATAGCCATCAGGGACAAACCATGTAAACATATGTCATTTGCATAGCAAAAAAAACTATATGATTCCACTAGCAAGAAAACAACCCTATTACGAGGGCATATTCCTAGTTATTTGCCGTCGTATATCTTCCCATTACGACGACAATAACTACGAGGGATCATGATTCTTTGTAAACGCTCGTCGTAATGCAGATTCGTTGTATTATCGCTTGTTAAAGTTTACAACGAACATATTTCGTCGTAAACATAAGGGAAAGGTTCGTCGTAATTGGTCCTAGTAAAGTGGACTCAGTAAACGCCTTGTAATTTCCTAGTAAATACGCCCGCTAAAAGCTGTGTATGTTTACGACGAATTTGACATGTCTAACTCGTTAGTCGTCGTAATGTGTTACGAGAATGAAGCAAGAATTCCATGTAACAGTACTTGTAAAATGTACGAGACTTACAACTTCGTAGTTGTAATTCCTTGTAAAATTTACGTGATTTAAATGGATAATTTTAATAAAACAATATATATTATTATAGATTATAATTATTTTTAAACAGTTCAAAATTAAAATTATTTTAAATATTAAAATTGAATATATATATATATACTATAAAAGTTATTAATAATAGTTAATTTATAATACCAATATGAAATATTTAAACACTAAAGCTGGACATTGTCGAGAGTAGTTGTTGGAGTCCGTTCCTTCCGTAGAGTCTGCGTGCTCGTCTAAATGAGGCGTTTTCCGCTGAGATCTCTGCCGTCTCTCCTCCAACGCTCTTTGTAGATACAGAACAGGTTTACACCGCCATACACTCGAGAAGATCTATCCAGAGACTGCATCGAACATGTTGATACGTCCACCTGAGCCTTCAACCGAGCAATCTCCTCATCCCGGCTTGACGAGTAAAATGAAGTCGCCTTTGGAACATCATTGACGAATCCTATTCCGCATTGTCACATCCCTTCTCCGTGGACGAACCTATATAAAACAAATATTATAAAATTAGAAATAAATACTTACTTTAAATTAATAAAATTAAAATATTAAAAATATTAATATTTCTTAAAATTTACGCTCTTCAAAGATCTTGTCCACCTCAGGTGTAGACAATTTGACGGGTTGTCCATCAGTAGATTGCTGGGTTAGCTGCGTCTCGCGCTCTATCAACCGAGCAGCCACGTCGTGAAGACCTTCTCCGACCGTGGACTACAAAAGCTCCTGCTCGCTTTTGTGGCGATTGATCTGGCATCACTCCGACTTCTAGCTCTACAAAAACATTATAAAATGTAAGTTTAAAATTTTTATATATAGATATATAAATTAGGAACAATAAAAAATAAACATAAAAGTTATAAAACTTACAACCGTAGACGAACTCCGAAGCGTGGGATTTTTGCCAGTTGTATGAAGCATTGGCTAAAGTTACATCTGCATCCTTCGTCTCCTACGGAAGGCAGAGCAACTGTTGGCCTTACGACAAGCCCTGTACTTCCAATAGCGATGAGGCCCATCCCATACCTCTTTCGTGAGCTCGGTGGTTTGGCATCATAGCCGTAGTACTCCCACTTGTCCTTCCATATCTGAGACGGTGTTGCATAGGCGGATCTTTTCTCTAGCAACAAATTCGACTTAACCCTCTCGTTAATGCTAAGACGCATGCCACCTTGCTGAACAAGAAAAATAAAATGAATTAGAAAAAATTAATTAAATGAATTAGAAAAAATTAAAAAATATATATATTAAATAAGAAAATGGAAATTGTTACCAGCATAAGCATTTGAACGCATAAGTCCTCAGCTCTTGTATCAATGGTTGAAGATCTAGCGACCGTTGGCATGTCTGACCATGGACTATATGGTCAGAATAGAATTCTTGTTCATGCACATCTTCGGTGGAGGTTGTACGGCCGTAAGAATGACTGCCCTACAAGAATATTCTCCAACATTCCGAATGACTAAATCCTATATGTGCAGTACCCAAGATAACGACATTCCGAATATTTCTAGCGAAATATGGGTGTACCGTGTTGAAATGATCCACGCTCTTGCATCGTTAAAATTTGACGGATGCAGCGATCTCGCCATCATCTAGACATGTTCAGCATGTCAATCTCATCGCTCCAGCAGTCCTCTCAGATGATATAACTTTCAACTATCTGTAATTGGTAGGTACCACATCCTTTGGCTAGCTACCCTCTTCTCCACGTCCTTGTGGATTTGAATGTCGTGGTTTTATTGCAGAAACGACACTCTTCATAACTTCTCATTATCCTCCAGTAGATCATGCAATTTTGATGCAAACATCTATCATCTCTGGAAGGCAACCACAGATTTATAAACCAATTTCTGAATCTCATAATAAGATTCAACAGACACATGTCTCTGCAATACTGCTTTAACAATTCGCTCATGCATCCATGCAATTCTTCAGGTAAATTATGATTTGTTTTAATATTCATCATCCTAGCTGATAGAGACAATTTAGAGAGACCTTTCCTCTACAACCAGGGTAGATTGGTTGATTTGCAGCGCTAACATCTCATAAAACCCATTTTGCATCTAGAGTTTGGTTATTTAACATATTTCACCTTTCAGCAGTTATTGTTGTAGTGGTTTTAGGTAAATGCATCAGTAAGCATGTCATGCAAACCCTATCATGATATACCATCTGTTCCTCCTCATGGTAACTATATTCATTATGCAAATGATATGGTTCTTGCCTATTACCAACATCCTGAACGTTAATATTACTACTAGTAGCTCATTTCCACCATAACCTTCTCCATGTTGAACCAAATATAGTAATGTGGTGTAAAGCCTTTGTTTAATAAATGCTTCCATACAGTTTCACTATGGAAAATTTTGAATTTTTGCACTTTCGACAAGGACAGAACATCTTACCACTTTCTTGCGTGATCGGTGTACAACCTGCCTGGTACATGAATGTCTCTAGCCCCTGAGAAATTACATCGGTCACTCTACCATCAACATCCTTGTGCTTATACATCCAACTTAGTAACTCGTAAATATTTCTACCATCCGATATTTTTTTTGATTCTTTTCTCTTTTTCGTATGTGTGATATGTTATGAAAAGAATGAACATATATATAGGAAATTTTCGATTTTAGTAGGTGAAGATATAACAACGAATTTACAAGGAAAACATTTACTAGGCTATTACAAGTATTTCACAATGATTTTACAAAGAATTTACTTCTCCAAAGCACAGTATAAACACGTTTTCACCAAACATATATTTCATCCTAATGTCCTTGTAGTATTACAAGGATATTACGACGAACAAGAAAATTTGTCATAATGTCCTTGTAATATTACGAGAAAAATATTTCGTCGTAATATTACAAGGACATTACGACGAATATATTGTTCGTCGTAATGTCCTTGTAATGCACTAGTACTTTTACGACGAAGTATTTTCCTCGTAAAAACTTCGTTTTTAAGTCCATATATTTCTTGTAGTGTTTAGAATAAACATCAGTGTGCTATTCACTGGTTCTATTCTATTAAGGTGACTAATATTATATATTGTTAACAGTTACATAATTATATATGTTCTCCCTCCCATAAACCTAGAAACTATGTTGGAAAAAAATAACATAAACATAGTGACCGATTTGAAAAGATCTCATATATATAGATCACACCTGATGAAGTTCTAATCACAACCTATTGTCGAAAATTACTCTCCATAAGCACAACAAATCAGCTGCAATTGTCTTTTCCCACATCGATAGTAATGGGTCCCCATTGTTCTGCAAAATCAATAGTGTTCTCTAGTTAATAGTGTTCAATACATGTTTTCTGGAAAAGAACATAAAACTACATGTTACACCTTTCTATATGTAGAGAAGGACAATTTTTTCTAAAATCAACATAATATTAACTTATCATAGTCTTTTCTTTACTATGTGTATAAACATTATTTTTCATCTACGATAAATATGATCCCAAATTTCTTTTTAAAGTAAGTGTTTTAAGTTTAAATAAGTACCTTCATTACGTAATTTTATGTTTATTTTGACGTGACGACTAAATATACCCACACTAATTTATAATTATTAAATATTTTGAATTAAAAATTTATTTTATACATAATTTTTTTCGATCAATATTTTATCAGCCACTTGGAAAATAGTGGCTCGGGTTACATGTAAATGAGTTATAGAGGCCCAAACTATTAAAGAAATTACAAGATTTTTTAGTTGGGAGCACGATACTCTTTACGCGTTGAGAAATTTTTTTCACCGTGCCACTCGTTTTGTATGCATGAGATTTAAGAAAGTATGTGAAAATTGATCACCATTCGACATAACTTCACTGGCCAACGTGAACTTTCAAGTTTTCTATTGAGTTAAGATCCCGTCTTCAACAAGCCTTTCTATACCCAATCAAGACTAACCGTAGCAATCCTCTAAGATCTTCTTCCTCTCTGTTTCATCACCATCAACCACCATCTAAGAGAAGCGCTCCCTCATCTCCAACGAAACTTTGTCTTAGAGATCAATTCTTGCCAAGTACGAAGAAGCTTTGTATAAACTGTGTTATCATATTAGACATTGGTTGCGCCATATATATACACATACAACGACTCTAGATAATCTTGACGTATACTTGGGATTATCCTAAGATATACACATCATTATCTCCACAATATTAGGAATTATCTAGAATACTTAACACCCCCCCCCCCTTCAAGTTGGTGCGTACAAGTCACAAACGCTCAAATTGGAAAACAAATACTCAAAATTACCCCGGCTTAGTGCCTTTGTCAGAAAAATCGGCAAACCGCTATATTGTGCGTACGTATTTTGTTGCTATCAGCCGGCTTTGAACTGCATCCCTCACACTCTTATAGTCAGACTCAATGTGTGTGGTCCGCTCATGAAAAAATGGGTTTGCAGCAATGTGCATTGCCGTTTTTTTTTGTCGCACAACATGTCAAACTGACCCTCCTGAGTTAAAACCCAAATCAGCTATTAGTCGCTTCATCCACTTCAATTCACGTAATCCATCAGCCATGGACTTATACTCTGCTTCAGCCAATAAGACATTATGTCTTGTTTATTTGTTTTCTAAGCAATAGGAAAACCACCAAGATGAACTACAAACGCTGATAGCGGAAGACGAGTACGAGGACATGAGTTCAAATCTGCAGCACAATATATATGTGTATGTAAGTGGCCGTCATCTTTTAAAATAATGCCTTTTCCTGGTGTGCCCTTGAGATACCTGACGACGCAAACTGCTCCATCCTGATGAGCCTTACGAGGTTTATGAATAACTTGAGAAAGTATGTGAACATCATAACACAAGTCTGGTCTTGCTATGGTGAGATAAACAGGCCTACTGATCCACTTTCAAAACATGTAAGGATCCTCATAGAGAGGACTATTGTCGGACAAGAGAGTGTGGTTTTGCTCCACTGGAATTGACAATGGCTGACACTCGAGGCTCCTCTACTCACCTCTATACCAGGAAAATACTTGGCTTTTCCAAGGTCACTTCATTTTAAAACATTCACTCAAGTATCCTTTAAACTTAACCAACATTTCCTACTTACTGCAACTGATAATTAAATAATCCACATATATTAGGACTTGGAGATTGTCATCGCCTTTAATGTATGTGAACAATGAATATTCTGATCGAGATTGGACAAACCCAAACTGCAACAAGGCTTTACTCAACTTTTAGAACCAACACCATGGAGCATGTTTTAATCCATAAAGAGACTTCCTCAACTTGCAAACTTTGGATGTATCATCTGTTTTGAATCTTGGTGGTAACTTCATATATACTTCTTCTTCTAAATCACCATGAAGAAAAGAATTTTGTACATCCGGTTGATGTACCTCCCAGCCTTTAACAACTGTGATTTTAAAGAGAGTGCGGACTGTGATAAGCTTTACAACAGGAGCAAATGTCTCATCATAATCCTCTCCTTCAACCTGATGGTTACCACAGACAAACAAACGTCCTTTTTACCTTTCAACCGTACCATCCACATTATACTTGAGCTTATATACCCATTTGCAAGCCAAAGCTTTCTTTTCGAGTGGCAATGTTGTTATGTCTCACATCCTTGCATCTTCAAGAGAAGTGATCTCACATGACATAGAGTTTCTCCACCTTTCATCCTCTATTGCCTCTTTGAAAGTTTTAGGCTCAACACTAGCTGAAACTGTTGCTAAGAATACCCGATGATAGGCAGAAAAAAATCTCATCGGAATTATAGTACTTAATTGAATACAGAACATTACTTTGGACCACCGAGGATGTCACTGGAAGGAGACCGAGGAGTTTGGAAGGTGTGCTTTGCAGGTGTATGTTTATCAGGAGATGTTGTTCCTTTGTAAATGACGAAGTCCTTGAGTTTAACAGAAGGTATTTTCTAACGATGGCCTCGGCCTAATTTCTCTGGTTGCACATCGACTGATTGAGTTGTAGGTTCCATATCAGTTGATGGTGGGACAAAAGCTAGCTTCACTGGTGCAAAATTTGTATTATCTATAACCTCAACATTCTTTGTTTCTTCGACAACATATTCCTCAGGAGGAGAAACAACAAGAGATGAAACCAACTTGATTTTCTCAATTTAATAATCTTTATACGAAAACAAGTCTCATAGAAGACTACATCGCGTGAGAAAAAAAAATTCGTTACTCTGCAAATCATACAGCTGCCAATCTTTCTTGCCAAAAGGATAACCACGAATATACACCTCCTGCTTCGTGATCCAAATTTTTCTTTGTCTCGAGTGTACCGATCCACAAAACGTAAACATCTGAATGTTTTGATGCTATTGTAAAAGGTGGTTCCCCGTAAAGACATTCGTATTGTGTTTTCCCTTTCAGCACACTCGATGGTGTTTTATTGATAATATGAGCAGAAGATAGAATACTCTCTCCCCAAATTTTATTTGTAAATCTGCTTGAAACAGCAAGGACCTTGACACATTCAAGAAGTGTCTGTGTTTCCTCTCGACATGCTGGTTTTCTTGTGGCGTTGCGACACACGAAGTCTGATGAAGTATCCCATCTTCACTGAAATATCAAGATAAACACACAAACTCGGTTCCATTATCAGAAGTCATAACGAACAACCTTGACCATCTTCCCAAATTGGCGTTGGACTATAGCACAAAAATTTGGGAGTATTGTTTGAAATTCAGATTTCTCGAGTAACAAATATATCCATATGGCACAAGAGAAATCGTCAACTATCATTAGAAATACATTGCTCAAAACGAGGATGGAGTCTTGTAGGGTCCGCAAATATCAACGTGAACTAAACGAAAACTTTCCAATGCTTTATCAAAACTATCATAGAAAATCGTGTTTGTTTCGATTGAAAACACACTTCACATCCACCAAATTTCTCAGTGATGTTTTTAGCACCAACAACAAAAGGTAAAAAATCCAAAACACCAAATGCATGATCACCTATCCATATGTTCCATAGCGCATGATCTTCAGCAGCTCATACTCAATGACTTCTGGCTATAGTAACATCTCGATAAACCTACAAACCGTTCCTAACTTCACCAGCTCCAATCAGGATCCTCGTAAAACAGTCATGCAACACACATAATGTGTCAGTGAACATAGCAAAACAACCAGTTTGCTTTAATATTTTTGCAACAAATAATAGCGCACAATTCAAATTATGCACAAAGAGAACATTCTCAAGTGTTAGCTTGTTTGACAAAACAAGGTTGCCGCATTTTGTTGCATAGACTACACTTTCATCCGCAAAATAAATGGTACACAGAGGAATAGTGTGAGTCGATGTCAGAATATATGCGTCTCAAGTCATATGGTGCGACGCCCCTGAATCGAGTATTACTTTACCATTCTGAACCTTACCGTTTAGACGATCCAAAATGAGAGTCGTTTTCTGTTGATTAAGTGATTGTGTTAAGAGGCCCACTGTTCTTGAGTGAGGTTGGGAAACAAGAAACCATATGTAAATGTTTGAGCGGCTTGAGCTACATTTGAAGAAGGATGCTGCTGCTGAGGAAAAGCACTCTACCACATCCATGCCTTTGGAAAGAACCTCCTCTGTCTTTGGAATTATTTCCTCTGTTTCCTCTTTCTCCTTGATTCTTCTCCAGCCACCACTCTGGAAAGCCAATTATTTTCCAGCAGTCCTTCTTTTCGTGTCCACTCTGTCCACAGTGAGAGCAACTAGCAACGTGACGTGTGGAGATAGCATCCGCATTGAAGCCACTCTTAACCAAAGAGGACTACTGTTCTGTTTTAGCGTTGAAACGAACAACATCCTGTCGTGTCTCTGAACGAGATGTTGACAATCGTTTTTCTTCTCGAACCGCTCTCTTGTACACATTGTTAAGATCAAGAAAAGGTTCCATAGATATGATATTGGTCACCATGTTCCCAAAACGAGATTCATCAAGCCCCATGAGAAACTGATGGACTCGTTCTTCCTCATGCTCCTTTACAATATTTGTCATGGCTGAGCAAGTACACTTGGGAAGCGGTTTGTAAGTGATTTTCCCATATTGCAGACAACTTGCCGAAGTAGTCAAGAACACTCGTATCGTCTTGTGTGTATGAAGACAATTCAGCCTGAAGCTGATGCGCCTCACTGCATTCCTGATCGAGAACTATTGACGCAGATCTTCCCATATCTTGTGAGCTTCAGATGTAAAGATGACGGTGGAACAAACTTTAGGCGAGATCAACACCCTTATCCACCCCACGATCATGGAATTCACTGTATTCCATGCCTCCAACTGGAAAGATCCTTCTTCAGGATTTGGCAAATTCCCATCAACAAAACCAAACTTCCTTTTTGCTCAAAAAGCATTCTCCAACTCGGAGGAACACTCAGCATAGTTTTCACCAGTCAACTGGACATGTGATATGGCTATGCCTGGATTATAAGATGATGAAAACTCATATGGAGAGGGCAGTCGTGTGGCTAAGACCATGCCAGCTTTTCATGTTTTCTCTCCCATGACACTTTCTTTGTATTGTGATTTAAGTGCAAGGCTTTGATAACATGTCAAGTACACAGAAGCCTTGTATAATATTAGAAATTGGATGCATTATATATATATACAACGATCTAGATAATCTCGACATATACTTGTGATTATCCTAAGATATACACATCATTATCTCCACAATATTAGGACTTATCTGGATCTCCTTGACAGTTCTCCACCCTGCTAAAGACTGAAAATGTTTACAGGAAAGATACCACTCCCTTAAAACATAGAAGATCAAGTTAAGATAAGGAGAGTAAGGATATAAATAGAACATAGAGCTTGCTACAAAGATCCCATAAAATATTGGTAGTTTACTACAATCCAAGTATAGAGATAAAACATAGTCGATAAGAAAAGCTTTAGCATGGATCGATTACAATCAAAATCGGACTAAGACAAAAAGAAATCCACTAATATGAACAAGCAATGGGACTTACTGAACAAAAAATCTGATTAAGAAATCAGAATACAAAAAAAACAAAACTTGTGATAAAAAAAATAAAAATAAAACTTTTGATTTTTTCTTTTCCTTGCTCTGTGAAAAACCTGTAGTTAAAAAAACAGAGAGGAAAATGTAGTATGCATTAATTAATTATACACAAGTTGTTAAATATATCCAATCATAAATATAATTAATCAAACCCAATAAGAACATATATAAAAACTGAATGAGCCTAAAAAATTGAATCCAAAAATCTGAAAACCAGATATCAATATGAATGGGTATCCGAACGTTCACGGTGGAAAAAAGTTGAAAAAACACAAAAATATACATGGCCAGACTTTTATTGTTAAACTAACTATGCCAATTAAGCCCAATCAGCCAATTAGGCCCACTAGCCACATTTTCACTTCCGTAGCTCAGAAGCTTCTGTCGTCGTTCTTTTCTTTCTCCAGTCTACAGGTGATAATCGTGTTCGTCACTCATCTGTGATTCTGGGTTTTGAAGTTTCTCTCGATCATCTTCGAATTCATATCTCAAAGTTTCTGCTTTTTCCATTGTTCACCTGAATCTCTCTAAACCCATTTAGCGGAATCACGTAATCTCAATCTAAAATTTTGCAAAAAGGACGATAAGACGATACAGTTTCCAAGCTTCCATGGCTCTCTATCTCCGCCAGAAACAGACTGGTAATCTCTCTTTTCTTATAGATAGGATAAAGTTTGTGCCTTTCTTTTGAATCAATGTTAAAGTTTGGATCTTTTGATCTGTTTCCGTTGCAGAATGCATAATACAGATGATGAAACCAAATGGAACAGCAAACGAGGAATTGTACAAGATATTAATCTACGACGAGTTCTGTCGGAAAATTCTCTCTCCACTCATCCATGTCAAGGATTTGCGTAAGCATGGAGTCACACTCTACTATTGCATAGACGACGATCGTGAACAACTTCCATATGTTCCCGCTGTGTAACCAACTCAATACAACATCCAAAAAATCATATCAGATGCTTCTCTCTACGACAACGTTTACTTGAACTTCGTGTCTTCAATCCCTCGTTCGCTTCTTGAAGACCTCGCTTCAGGGACTCTCAGTTCTGGGTCTGTTGAGAAAGTCTCGAAAGTGCATGATCAGCATCTTGAGTTTGTGAGTTTGGAAGATAACTTGTTCTCTTTGGCTCAGGAATCTACTTATGTTCAGTTGAATGATCCATCAGCTGGGGAGAGAGAGATCAAGGAGATTTTAGAAAGAGTTGCTAGTGGTTTGTTATGTGTCTTGGTGACGCTTGGTGTGGTTCCTGTTATCAGGTGTCCTCCTGGTGGTGGACCTGCAGAGATGGTTGCGTCTTTGTTGGATAAGAAGCTGAGGAACATCTTTTGTCTAACAAAGGAGGGGGTTTCATTAGCTCGTTTCAGCGTCCTCTCTTGTGCATTTTCGATTCGGTTGGTATTCAGCATGATTTCAGATACAGGCCTCTTGTTCACGACGTTCTTGGGTTGAAGCTGAACCGGTTGGACGTTCAGGGAGAAAAGGGTGGGAATAAATCGTTTGAGCTGTTCTGACCCGTTCTGGTCTGCAAATAGTTCTCTGGAGTTTCCTGAAGTAGCTAGGGAGATTGAAACTCAGTTGAATAAGTACAAGAGAGATGTTGAGGAGGTTAACAAGAGAACTGGAGGTGGGAGTGGAGATTTGATTGGGAACACAAAACATCTCATGAACTCTCTCCCGGAACTAACTGAGAGAAAGCAAGTAATTGATAAGCATACCAACATTGCAACCGCACTCTTGGGACAGATCAAGGAGAGATCTATTGACGTGTTCACAAAGAAAGAGAGTGACATGATGATGGGAGGTGGAATCGTCAGAGCTGCTGAACTCATGGATGCTCTGAAAGACAAAGGTACAAAGATGGACAAGCTCAGATTAGCAATCATGTACTTGATCTCCACAGAAACAATAAACCAACCCGAAGTTGAATCCGTGGAAGCAGCATTGAACGAAGCAGGAGCTGACACAAGTGCGTTTCAGTATGTGAAGAAGATCAAATCCTTGAACGTATCTCTTGCAGCTTCAGCTAACTCAGCAAGCACAAGCAACATTGTAGACTGGGCCGAGAAGCTTTACGGGCAGTCTATAAGCGCGGTCACTGCAGGAGTCAAGAACCTGTTATCTAGTGATCAACAGTTGGCAGTGACTCGAACCGTTGAAGCTTTAACAGAAGGAAAACCGAACCCTGAGTTCGATTCTTACCTCTTGTTTGATCCGAAAGCTCCAAAGTCTAGCTCGGGTGGTGGTAGCCATGTGAAGGGACCGTTTAGAGAAGCAATGGTGTTCATGATCGGTGGAGGAAACTACATTGAGTATGGGAGTTTGCAGGAGTTGACACAGAGACAGTTAACTGTTAAGAACGTTATTTATGGAGCTACTGAGATTCTTACAGGAAGTGAGTTGGTGGAACAGCTTGGGCTTTTGGGTAAGAAGATGGGTTTGGGTTTGAGTTTGGGAGGTCCGGTTGCTTCTTCGTCTGGTCATAGAGCTTGACCAAACTTTTTTTTTGTTACTAAATAACTCTTGAATGGTTTTATTTTTACTAGTGCTTAATCCGAAATTAGACTCATTTTGTGTTATTATATGTTTTCTTTTTGGTTTTTAAAAAGTTGCTACCCAAACTGAATTCGATGTTATGGATACAAAACTTAAATGTAATGAATACAAGAGTATGATTGCAAAATGGAAGATCTTAGAATAACGGGTGATTAGTTGGGTTGTAGATACATGTATTAATTTTTATCTATAGAGTAAATTGGTTTACTAGCCATATTGAGAAAAAAATTAAGAAAATAACCATAAGGATGAAATGTGAGCATATAGTTAGACATTTTACTCCTTTACTAATTGTGTATATTCTATTTAGTATGTGTAAATGGAATAGTTTTGTTGTCTATGAAATACAACAAGATGAGAAAGAGAGAGATTTTGATAAATGTTATTCTATATACATAATATAGAATAGAATGAAATATTCTTCTTAATAATAATTTATTTATTTATATATATATATATATATCCGTTTGAAATTTTTAAAGTACAGCATAAATAAATAAAATTGTATATTTTATTTTGATATTATTTTTTGGCTAAATTATATTAGTAAAGAAAATATAGATCAAATAAAATGAAAAGGAAAAAGAAGGAAAAAAAATAATGAAAATGAAAGGCTGAGATTTATAGGGATTGTAATATTACATAATATACATTGTATATTCTAGCCATAAAGTTGATATGGTTATATGTTGAATTATAATTTTTTTATGGTTAATACATTGCAATTTCTCTTATCTATAACCTTTAAAATCTATCTTATTAAAGTAGAAGTACTTTAGGATTTTGTTTGGAAACATGAATAATGAGGTTTGTTTGGATACATGGATAGCAGTATTAAAAATAATTTTTTTTATTTACAAACTTAGCCTTTACATTTACAATAAATATATCTTATTAAAACTGTAGTACCCATAAAACTTCACCCTTATTTTTTCTTCTTATTTATCATTCTGTGCCATTGAATAATTTAAAAGAAATTTTATTTACGGGCTGACTTAATAATTTTTTTATCTAACCGAATAAATTCAAAACAAGCATAATATTAACAAGATAGATCCAAAAATCTAGCCTTACGTTAACAATATTTTTTATTTCCAAATTACAACCCACAAAATAAAAGAAAATCCATCAATCAATTGAAACTAAAATCTAGAGGTTTTCATATATGAACAAAACGTAATAAATTGCTAAAATTGAGATATTCACTTATTCTTATATTTTAAATCATATATTTTCTGTGTTAGACAATCATATTAATTTGTTAGTTATACATTTTTTCTTTTTTCAAAAAAATCTAAATAAAAATTGTATTTATATGAAATAATTGAATATTACATAAATTTTATTTCTAATAGATTAGACAATAATAAAATATGAACAATTTCAAACATATAAAACCAAACACAATTATATATGTTATATATTACAATTTACTATAACACTCATGCGGTGTTAGTCATGGTCATCTAAGTACCCATCGACTACAATTCAGTCTTTCTGAATGTTGGGGTTCAAAATGGTTTTACATGAATATACGGACAGTGTCGAGTAGGATCATTCAAGGTCCAGGTAAGTTTGTAGGAACCTAAAAATATTTAAAAACTGTTGGTTTACAAATATTATTAAATAATTTTAAAAATAAAAATAAAAATCAAAACCCGCGCTTTGTAAGCGCGGGTCAAAATCTAGTTACTAATTATGTTTTTAGTTAATTTTTAAAGATGCGGCAAAAAAACCCTCTATTTACTAAAACATTATTTTTTTGTGCTGTAGAAAAATACATATGGCTGTAGAAGTATATTTGTAATATCTTTAATTTTTACAGCTATAGTTAAATATCTACAATAAAAAATTCTACAAACTAAATTTTACATCACATACTTTAACGTTACAACCCAACCAATCACCTTTCTTTCCGCATTATGAAATAACTTTTGAACACATAAGAGTCATCAATGGTGTTGTGTATTGTGTAACTTATCAAAATGGCTAAATCATCATTATTGATACTACGTAGGAAAGTAACTCTACGAATAACATGAGAGGTAAATTTCTATGTCCAGATTGTAAAAGCCATACAACAAAACCATTACAATCATACAAGACCAAATTAATCCAATTATCATAGAAAGAAAGCCACCAGAACCAATAATCCACAAAAAGACCAAACAGTTGGAAGATGAACAAACACATAAACAACTATGACGACAAATAAACGGTTAACCAAAACCAAAATATATTAAGACTTTAAGTTTTAAAACTAAAAACTGAAAAGCTTTCAAATAATCTTCAAAATAACTGAAAGATGGTGTGGCTGAATCAAGGAACAAAAACAACGAAAATCACTGAAACTAAGCATTACACTAAATAACTAGAGAATGCCAAATAAACTAAACTGAAAATTACCAATAATGAATAAGAAAAAATTACTCCGACAACCACTTTTCTATTTCACTATGAACCACATTTTGCTTGAGAGTAACTTTTTTAAGAGAAAAAGACTTTAATTCCCCTAACTAGTTGTAATCTTGCGAAACCAGAACCAAACCCTTCTCTTCTTAGGAGCTCTAATTACAAACTCCCAAAATTGATAACCCTAATCAACGCTTTTTCAGTTCTCCTCTCTTCTCATACTCACATATAATTTACCAATTGGGAGGAAGAAGCCCCGAATGCTCGTGGGGGAGACGATGAATACATTGCTTCATCTCTCGTTGGTGGTGGTGCTAATTCTAAGAAGAAATCCGTTCAAATCGATGACAATGAGTACTTCATAGGTACAGAAGCTAGTATATGATGCTCTTGTTTGGTCTTCCTTTCACAGGCTTGTTGTCGGTGACAAAACTTATCAAGTTATTTCCCCCCATTGTCAATTTCATGTCTTTTGATGTTCCAGTCACAAAAAGAGTGCCCGTTTGGTCATGTTTACCGATAAAGCTAGAGGAAAAATTCAAATTTTAACAATCTGTATGGGCCTCGACCACCTGCGGTCCTTCTCCGGCCAGGTCTCAGTTTGAAGACATGTTGCTCTCCCTTTATCGGATTGATGGATCTGAGTCGTGTCGATTTAATATTCTTCAACATTCGGGTAAGTGTTTTCTATCTGATTCAAAGATCTGATTTTTTTCCATGTGTATTACGAAGCTTTCTTGCTTGTTTATTTGGAGTAATGAGGGTGAAACACATGTTGTGAGTTGTAAGAATCAAAACACATGTTACTGTTTTATGAATCCAATTTTTCGTATTTATAAATTTGTTGGGATTGAAAAGTGATTAAAGTGTCCATATTTATCACATTAACTCAATTTGTCGTATTTATGGATTGTTTTTGTTGGTGGAGTTGGATTGTTATTGGTTCTGATTTGAGCAAATTGTGTTTCTTTATGGCTATTTTAAGGGTATTTTTTTAAGAATGGTTGAGGTATCATTGGCTTTGAGGAAGGTTGTGTTCACCAAGGTTAATGAGTTGTGTGACCATGAACCAATGGTCACTTACTGAATGTTTTGTGGCTTTGAGGAAGGTTGTGTTCACCAGGGTTAATGAGCTCATGACCATGAACCAATGGTCACTCACTAAATGTTTTGTTGGTGATTCCTCCTCTCCATTGTAACGATTGATGTACCTAGAACGCAGAGCAATATGTTCAAGGATGGAGATATGTGAGTTAACAAAGATAGAGTTTTGAATCGTCATCCACAAACATCTATGTGTCTATGTCCACACCTATTTCAAAGATGTATATTTATCTCATGACTGTTTCAGAATTTTTTTTTCAAAAAAATGTTAACTTTGATTCAAAAAAAATATACTTGTTTACATCAATTGCTACTTTTGCTAATAAATTATGCACACAAATTGAAAAAGAGAAATGACTATAACCTCACTAATTCAAGCTAGAGTTGGAAGCTGTATGCAATCTCTTATCTTGCACCTTAACTGACATGATCATGTTCTTGATCATCCAATCAATTGTTATGAAAAGTTCCTCGTGCGTCCTCGGATTTTCCTCATGCTTCCTTGAGTTACGTTATCGCCATAACATGTAGACTGTTGTCTGAAAGACATATCGAACAAGGAAGGTCCTGGTTCGAGAGATCTGCAGTTGCGAGATGAAGAGGACAGTGTTGTTTCCAATCTTCTGTGAAACAACTCCCCATGAATGCACTCATCAATTTGTTCCACATGGACGAAGAAGCAGACACGCACAAATAAGAGGTGGTCACGTGTTTCCAGTTGCTACCTACATAGCACACATATCCCATCAATACCCATATTCCAGGTAACCATCCTATCTCTTGTAGTAAGCCTATTGCAAATACCAAACTAGGTACAAACCGAAACTTTGGCGTGGCATAATTGAACCAGATTCTTTTGTGCCAAGCCACATGATCTCATGTAGAACTGATGTGATTCCAAGTATCCCGGGTAGAAAACTGAGCTTTGTAGATGTCTTGCTTCCCCTTTCAGAGAACAACATCTTCTGTTTCAGAGGGAGGTAACAACCTGAGCTGATTTTCGACATTTATTAAGCTCTCAGAGCGATGTGTTTTCTTCTTCTCTTGAACCAGGCTGTTAGTAGTGTATCATGCTGACTTATACCCATGAAAACGTGACCTCGTGGTCCAAAATATCCATCAAAAATCCTAATGGAGACGACTGGTCGTACCAGAAGGAAGTCATTGCACAATTATTCACCTCAATTTGACAGAATTGCCGAGCTAAGCCTCGAATCTTCAAAATTTTACGCCACATCCATGAATTTTTTTGATCATTGTTTTTGATAGACCAAATAGATTCATTCTTTACGATGGTGGAGTTAATACATCGAGCCAAAAGTGATGATTTGTTTGAGAGAAACCTCCAAAAGAGCTTAAGAAGAGTAACATTGTTCATTTAGTATAGTGAACGGAGCCCAAGACCCCCTTCTTCCTTTGGAGGACAAACTTCTTCCCAAGACAGCTTTACTTTCCGAAGATTTAGCTCATTGCCAGACCATAAGAAAGCTGAGAAAATCTTATCAAGTTCTCTTAGACACGCCTTTGGGAGCTGAAATGAAAATAACCAGAAACTGGAGATGCTCCATAGCATCGAGCCAAGAAGCTCAAGTCTACCTGCGTATGAGAGATATCTATTTTTTCAGGACCCTATGCGCTTTATGATTGTCTCAATGAGAGGTTGGTAATCGTTGTTGCTCATGCTCTTAGTAGTTATAGGTAGTCTTAAGTAACGCACCGGGAGCTAATCCACTTTGAAGTTAAATCTGTTTTCTCTCTCCATACGAATTCCTTCTGTTACTCCTCCTAGATACACTGTTGATTTTCCATACTGGATTCGCAAGCCTGAGACCATTGAAAACTTTTTAAACACGTCAACAATACCTTCTACTGATCTCACTTTTCCATCAGTTACCATGATTAGGTCATATGCAAAAGTTAGATGGGTTAGACCCATATTTTGCAACGAGGGTGATACTCGAAGCTCTGTGCAGTCGTTGTCTTGTCCAGGAGTTTAGAGAGAACATCCATTGTTGTGACAAACAGATACAGAAGAGACGTGAACAGCCTTGCCTAAGTCCTCATTTGCTTTTAAAATACCCTAACAACTCACCATTAATCTGAATTGAGAAATATGGTGTAGAAATGCATAAAAGAGTCCATGTGAATGAAGTGTTGTGGGAAATTCATTGCTCTGATAATATTAAGGATACATGGCCAGTGGACGGAGGATGAAAGCTTTTGATATGTCAATCTTAATGGCAGAACACGAAGATACATTCCATTTATGGTAATCTTTAACGATTTCAGTAGCGAGCAGGAGATTTTCAATCAAGAGTCTATCACTTACAAAAGCTGACTGGTTTGCTGCGATGAACTGGGGAAGGATCAGATTAAGTCTTTTCGCAAGAAGATTATATATGACTTTATAGATAACATTGCAGCAAGATATCATTGTAATCCTTAATCTCTGCAGCATCTGTTTTCTTCCTGTGTAACAGGCTCTAACAGAGTCTGAGTATCATCCTCAGAGCATCAAAAGGGGAGAATACCTTGTAACTGTTCAACCTCCATTCCCGTATAATCCTCTGGTTTGGTGTTGGAGGAACTCACGAAAAAACTCTCAGCTTCCTCTTTTATATTTCCTATGTTTCATATTAAGTGTCGTTGAATTAAATATACTTTTTCATTAATTTTTTAGTCATTACTTTTACCCTAGACCATTTAATACAATACACATTTAAACATAGATTGTTTTACCATTAAATATTAATATTTAGTTATAGATATTTCTCTTAATACAACAAAATCTAAAAGATTCTTTTAAGTTCATTATTTAATAATAACAAAATTCTTAACTATAATTATGAAATAGTTATTAATTTAATTTTATTTAGTTTGACCAAAGTAATTTTAATTTAAAAAAATCAAACTCTATAATAATTTTAATATATTAAATAATTAATAATTATTTTTAGTATTTAATAAACCATTGTAATTTGACACAAAATCTTATATTTGCATCCAAAAACTTGAGAAAAGAATATATTAAAATTAGTTAAAATATATATTCTTTAATTATATAGTTGATATTAAAGCTTAAACTACAATTGATACATTAGTGTTTCAAAAAAAGAAGGGTAAATCTCTCAAGTATACTTTTTAAAGTTTTTGTCACAAAAATAAATCTCGAATAAAAAAAATGATCAAAATAACCTTTTTTATTTTAAAAAATTAATTAGATTTTGTATTTTTTAAATTTTAAACCTCACATCCAAAACTCTTCTATAACTCTAAATAGTTAAATTTAGATTAGTTAATCTAAAAGTATATATATATATATATTATATATATATATATATATATATATAATATATATATATATATATATTAGTAAAATTTATTTTTGATCATTATTCTCTTTAAAATCTTATTTTGGTGACAAAACGTTTTTGGCGTTTACTTCTAATATTACTCAAAAACCGAACGAAAAGATACCAAAGATATTAAAACTCTAAACCTGAACGGAAGACATAATAAACTCCTAACTAAATTTTTTGAAAGAAAGATGTCGAAACTTGACCATTAAATAAGAAGAACAAAAACACCAAAATCAATTGAAATTAAAAAGAAAAACAAATGGCTACTCTTGTGTCTATTATCAATTCATTTTTTTTTAATTTTTATAGTAAATAACTTTAGTAAAGTTATATAATAATAATTTATTTATTGATAAAATCTATCAATATTAATGTCCTTCTATCTGAACCTAAATTTATATAGAGTATGAATATCTAACTAAAAGCCACATTAATTTTTAATATAACATTAGAAATATATTTTTAAAATTTAAATTTTCAAATGATATATCTTTGGTGGAAAGTAGAACCAATCAATAATATTTTGTGTATGATTACATTATTACAAAAAAGAAAAGAAAATAAAGTAGGAGGAGGGAAAACAAAAAGCAAAGCAGCTTGGGATCCTTTCTCTCATTTCCTCCATCTCTCACCCGATCTCTTCGGAAAACCCTCGACGCCAAGCATCAAAGTTTTTATTTCCGTGTGAATCAATCCAACATCATCCGGAGAATCAGCAGAACCTATGATCTCCAATGTGAGAATCCTTTATCCTTTTTTTGTGATAATCAATCTCATAAGCTTTTAAGAGTCGATTCGTTTCTCTTAGTTTAATCATCTATGGTCTGAGAATGAAAGAACGTACCATGCCTCATATCCTATTGTGCGTTTCAAAGCTTTAAGAGGCGCTAATGATCAGCGTCAGTCAGAGTGAACACATGCTCTAAATAAGATAGAAGCGCTATATGTGTCCTCGAACTAGGCTGTTCTAGTTCAATCGTGTGATGTCTGAAAGAGATGTACCATTGCGTTATACGCTTTGTTTCAGAACTTAAATGGTGAGTGTAAACATGCTAATAGATCGGTCTAGGAGAGAGTTAACACATGTGCTACAGGAGCGATAGAATCGAGATCTGTCCTTGTTATTGGTCTAAGCTGTGTACTGACTTATTACAGTTTGAAGAGTCTGAGGATGCTTGTAAAGAGGATACTAATGCATCGTATACAAGAGCTCTTAACTCAGGAAGACTCGTGAGATATGTAAGAGTGGAATTGAGTCTTCTCGAGTTCAGGTAGATAGTTTAGAAGCTGGACGTGTTTGATGAGTTGGTCAGAGGAGACGCAGCGATAGGAGTTAGCGTTGTTCTTTCTGTAGGCGCTGAGAACGACTTGCAGACGATGTGCGGAACTTGTGAGCCGTCAAAGCTAGAGCGCGCCCGTGCCTTTCCGTGTCTACTCATGTGTCACTCGGCCGTGAACAGATGGACTTAAAGACGACAGTGTTCATCTCTCTTGTGAAGATACATTGACTGAAGCTAGCAGGCACTGGGTAGTTCATGCGTATTGAGGATGGAGCTGGTATACTAGTGAGACTGCTCCCTCTCCATAGAGATGGTTACAAATGTGCTGGAATATCTTGCTAGAGAGTATTACAGCAGCGAGAATTCTTGAGACGGCTGTGTCAAAAGGAGATGGTGCTTTGGGAGAGAAGAGCTTGGTAGGAAGATGTCCAATCGAGAATCTGCAGTTATCAAAAAGTTTAACCAAAAAAGATGTCATGATGCGTGATGAGATGTTGCTCACTTCGGGACCAATAGTAGTTCCTGCGTGCGAAATGCAGCAGAAAGGATTGAGCGAACTAGTGAAGAGATCAGTGCAGCAAGGTCAGAAGCGAAACAATAAAGTCTGTATGCTGAAGCTGAGAGAATGATAAAGTAGGCCGCATGCGCTGTGTCGTGTTGAGAGAGAGAGAGAGTATCGCGAGTCTCGACTTAAAAGCGTATGTCTAGTACTTTTACCAATGTTAGCAGAAATGTCTCACTGTCTTCGTCGAGAGAACAATCAAACTACCATCGTGTATGAGAACTCCTTTGAGAGCTCGTGGCTAAAGCGTCTCATATCTAGAGACAAGCTTTGGTTCTGTACGTTCATCAACATTAAAGATGTTGTAATCTCTCCAGCTTGTTGTGTGTTGTGGATGCGGTGAAAGACAGGCGTTTCGGTGACAAAGACGACACAACTAGAGGAGGGAAGCGCAAGGAAGTGAAGTCAGAAAGCTGATGAGAGAATGTGGAAGTGACGTCTAGCTTACTGACAGAATTGAGAAGTTCTGCAGCTTCTAGCTTTGAATGAACAATGCAAAGTATATGGCTTTAAGTGGACATCCATACAGATGCTGAAAGACCATTTCTTTTATCTCTGCCTCATCTCTTGTTGTATTT
>CAJHQP010008820.1:0-25099 GCA_905132765.1 Moricandia arvensis
TCATTAAAGTTGTGAAAAGTTTTCAAAACCACCAACCTATCTATACTACTATTATGGTTCTGATCAGATCTAATTACTTGCAAGATGTCCCAACTGGATCACATTGAGTGGAGGATGCCGCGTATGTACTACGAACCGAAAGGTACCCTTGCATATGCTCGAAGAGATTACCATAATGAGTATGGTAACCTGGTGCAGCCCACATGAGCCAACCGTGAGACACAAGGTGTTGATGCCTCATTTCTGGAGAATGGTGGACCAGAGGCGCCTGGAGCAAGGCCATGCGATCTTCCAGCTCTTGCCCGAAGCCATGGTGGTACCGCCAAGGAGGGGACGGGGTCGCCCACGGAGGCTGATGCCAAGAACCATGGTGGGGTCCGAACCGTTGCCCACAAGAAGACCTTCGAGGAAGCGTGGACACCCATATGAGACACCTTGTGCGGTGGAGGGTTCTTCCCGGGTGATTAACGGAAAGTGCTAGTGTGAAGCTGTGATCAAGATGAAGCAAGGATCGGGTTCTGTGTTGCAGTACACTGGAGTTTCTCGACAAGGCCAAGAAGTGCAAGCCGAATTCTGCTGATGTGTGGTGTCGGGTGTACAAGTCGGGACTCCGCAGTGACATTCAAGCTAAGTTGATGGGTTTCTTGGAGCCTATGGAGTTTGCTCTGGTGATGCGAATGGCTGGAATTTCAGCCGAAGCGGAAGAGAGGATTGCTGCAAGGACAGTAGCGATCACCAGTTCTGAGGAAGAAGAAGATCCATCTGGGGGCTCTGAGTCGGAAGAGGATGATCTGGAATCCCCAGCTAGTGATCCCGACGAAGTTGGTCCTAGATTCGAGGCCAACCACGTATCTCCACATCGTAGTGGCTAGCTGAGATCCTAGGATCATTTCTTAGGAGTAGGACACATGATTTTCTTATTTATTGTTTGGTGTTGGTGTTTTGCATTCCCAAAGGCACTTTGTGATTTGTGCAAATGTCTTGAGATTTTAAAATTATGGTAGTCCTACTCCATTTCATTTATTCTATTCATTTGTTAGTTTTTAAAAGAGATCTTGAGTAAAATGTGAAAGCATTGTGTGCATCCCTTGATTGATAAGTGTTGTATGAGAGAAGTTCGTTTCGGTTTGGGATGTTATATTCGAAGTTGGAGTTTTAAATTCAGAGACAAATTCCAAACGACAAGGGGAGAGTTGTAACATCCCAAAACTTGGGTTATAAAATTTTTAAGAGAAAGTGAGCCTCTCTACAGCCCATTAGGGAAAACCTAGGGTACCCCTCTCTTTTCTACTAAATAGAGAGCCTCCTTCTCTCTTTTCTCCCATCCACAAACCCTAGCAAAGCTCTGCAGAGAAATCCCGGGAGACAAAAGCCCTAGCCGTCGAGTTTCTCTCTCTCTCTCTCTCTCTCTCTCTCGATCTCTCTCATCTCTCTCTCTCCACGCTGCTCTCTCTCCTCTCTCTCTCTCTCCTCGTGAACGCTCTCTCTCTCTCTCTCTCTCTCTCTCTCTCTCTCTCTCTCTCTCTCTCTCTCTCTCTCTCCGCGTGAACACACACACACACACACACACTCTCTCTCTCTCCCTCTCTCTCTCACTCACTCTCTCTCTCTCTCCTTTGTGCGCGTCTCTCTTCTCTCTCCCTCCTTGCCGACCGCCTTTTTCTCTCCTCGCCAAGCAGCAACCACGAGTGGTGGTGGTGGAAGCCAAGGTCATGTAGTGGTGGTGGTGATTGATCGATTTGGAATCTCTCTCAGATCTATTCCCATTTCCAGATTCAGAACCCTAGATCTAAGATCTATTCTAAGGTGAGGTAATTCGAACCCAGTATTGTTCTCATGTCATTTATATTTGTTGATGTTGGAACTAGGGTTAAAATAGTCCTTGTTGGGAAGTTAAGTTGATAGATCATAATGGGAGTTAGGTTGTTAGATGAATGAATCATGTTGCATAAGAACCTTCACACTATTAAAGGACTTAATGAACTGACTTGTGTTGATGTGGATGATTGATGATGAATGATTGCTTGTGTGATGGTTGTTATGTGATGAATGATGATGAAATCTTGGTTGCTAGAAAGAAGTTCACACCTAGGTTAATAGTGATGTTGTGAATGAAAGTATTTCAAGGGATTACAATTGGTATCCTGTATGTGTATGTTTGTATGGATGCAAAGTGAAGTATGTGTGTGACACCGAGAATGGATGGCGTCTAACGAATGTGTCAAGGTTTGCATTGGTGTCGATCGATGCTCAGTTGGTGTCGATCGACACCTGAACTGAGCATCGATCAACGGAACCTTCAGAATATGTTGTGTGAATCTTCCAACATCGATCAACATAGAGCAGCCAGCATTGATCAACAGTCTCCCACAACAGAAGCTATTCCTTTACCAAGTATGAATGCCAGCCTATTTGTCAGACCCTCGAGTATGGATACTAAAGAATAGAAAGCCAATACACCTGACACAATGACAACATAAAGGCACCCCAGAAGGAAGCAGGATTCTTAAACATCTTCCCTGAGAAGCGACCAACAAAGAGATAGATGGCTTTTGCCAAAAGAGTTTTTAAAATTCTTTTAGATACTCAATTTGATGAAGCATATTATACTCATAGATTGTGGATGTTTTTCAAGGCTTCCAAGGAACAGAAAAAAGACATAGAGTGCATGTTCAATGACCTCAGAGAGAAGCTGAAGCAGAGGACCACTCTGAAGAAGAAAAGAGACCTTGGAAATTTTTTGATTCCATGTTTTGTCAAAAGTCACGAGTATCCCAACGCCCTCTGCGATACTGGATCAGCAGTCAGCATCATGCCTAGAGTTATGGCAGAGAAGCTAACCCTGAAAGTGGAGCCTTGTAGTGATTTATTAACCTTTGTGGATTGCTCCAAAGTGAATTCAGGAGGGATAGCCAGAGACGTCCCAGTGCAGATTTGCAAAGCCTTAGTCCGAGTAGACTTTTATGTAATGGATATAAAGATTGATTGGAACTCTTCCTTACTCCTTGGAAGAGCACTCATGGCAACCGTGGGAGCTATCTGCAACATGAAGACAAAGATGTTGTATCTATCCTTGATTGATCTAATCAACTTTTATGAACCTATTAAGGTTAAGAACAAGGCTACTCTGATAGAATTGGGTGATGATCCAGGCTTGATTGCTACATGCTTCTGCAATTATGATCAAGATGAAGAGCCTGCGGACACATCATCGATCGACACCGACCCCTTGGTATCGGTCGACGGTGGCTATACCCAGAACCTACAAGAAAACCACCCTTCAGCATCAATCAATACTCAATCTCTAACATCGGTCGACGGTTATGCCACATATCAGAACGACAAAGAAAGTCAAGAAGACATAGTCTACATTGGGCAGCAATACTGTGAGATGACGCCAGAAACCAATAACCCAGATACGATGCTTCCTACTTTAAAGAAGAAGCATTCGAGTACCATTATTTTGCACTAGAAGAGGCTGGAAATTTTAAAGAACCTGGAATGCAACATCGATCGACGGTGACTCAATACCATCGATTGACGACAATCCGGATGGATACGATGACGATTATGGTTATCTTAGACTAGATGAATCTGGAATTATGAGGGACCCAAATGGATGTGCACGAGCAATGGATGGAAGGATTCTCAATGTGTCCAAAGACGATATTGCAGACATATTGGCTGTGGCCAACAGATCAGGGAATCTCTTCAGAAAACAAACATCGATTGGGGTAGTCAATTCAGCATCAACCGACGGAAACACTTGGCCATTGATAGATTGTCGTCATGCAGCAGCTATGCATAGACTGGTAACAGAGGAGTTATTACAAGCTTGATGGAGTTTACCTTTCTCAGGACTTTATGAGATATAGTATCTACCAAAGTTTGGAAGATATTTCAGAGCTCACATATGCCAGGCTTAACATGTTGATGTGATGCATTCAAGCACTCGAAGAAAGGATGAGCAGAAAGGTGATTGCTCAGAAAAGGATGGACAACCAGAGAAGCAGAGTAGATAACGTTGTGAGAGGCTTCATCTGTGCTTCCTTGAAACGAGTAGGGAGTATGTGGATACTTGCTTTCCACATTGGTTTGAGGAACCACCTTCCTAGTCCAGAAGTCCAAACGTCAAGCTTAAAATTTAACCAGGCGCTGAGTGGGAGACACCCCATTGTTTAGTAAGTTTTATTTCTAGTTATTTAGTTATGAATTTCGTTTTTTTCTTAATTACTTTAGGTTTTCAAAGGAAGAGTAGTAAATTTCGAAACCACCATCGGTCGACACCAATATCTCACCGTCTGTCGACGAATTGGATGGTTCACCATCGGTTGACACTCAACACCCACCATCGGTCGACACTCCTTATGAAGTTTGGTAACATCGACTTTCTCTCTACCTTTTACTTATGCTTTAGATTTTATCAACAAGCGTGATGGGATATCACTGAAGACATTGTTATTTAAGTCTGGGGGAGGTTCGTTGATGCTTTAATCTATTTTAAGCTTTTATTTATTAAGTTTTTCAAATAGTTTTTATAGAGTCAAGAAGGGATTATGATCAGAACTTAATAATTGACTAACCACACTATAGCATCATTCTTAGATATGTTGATTGCAGAGATTACTAAAGATGCCAAAGTGGATCATCCTGCCATTAGATCACACTTACTAAGAAAGTTTGAAGGAACCAAAGGCTGATCTCCAACCTAATACTGACTACTTTGCTTGTTTTGGGGCTTGGTATACATCAGATCAGATTCCTTCTGCTAGTTTGTAAGGTACCAGTCTTTGTATTTATGATTTCCCCTCTCTCTCTCTCTCTTTAGGATCTATAAGAGAAAAGATTGAAATGATTTCCTGAGATGCATAGGGGTAGGTACATTACTGATTACCCCACTATTTTAATTAAAGGAATGATCACACATTGTTGGAAGCAAGGGGTATGTACATTATTGATGACCACACTATTCGCCTGCAACTTTGTTCAAAAAATATATCAAAAATGAGATGACTAGATGGATTATAGCAACATCATTGTTCATTGAGTTTGAGATCCAAAAAGATTATGAGAGAGAAAAAGGAATAAAGGGATCAGTAAAGAATTTGTACTTATACATGCAGGTTTGCAGGAGTTGAGTCCATGTGTCATTTGATTGATACTCCCAAAGTAAAGCATGCACTTTATGTTTATGCAAAGAGATGAGATCAGTAGAGGGGTAAGTCAAATTAGTATTGGCCGACTTCAATCCCAAATCAGGAAAAATTACTAGAAAGCCCCTGAACGAGTTTTGACCTTGTTTATAAAGGTCGTGCCATTGTTTAGGCAGGGAGATACAAATTTCATATTATAAAAAGTATTATTCACATATTTTAGTGTTCTTAGTAGTTTAGGGGACAAGATCTAAACTCCTTCAGAGATTTGTATTGGAACCACATTATTTATTATATTCACTATTTTATTTAGTATATCATGTTTTCTATGATTATGTTAGAGTAATTTTTCTGTTAGATTTATGTTTTATAATGGTATTGATGAATTAGCTCCAAAATAGGATTGCTAAGACGAAGAAATGTTAATCTTTGGAATTGTGTTTAATGTTTGCGTTCTAGAGTAGCTAACTAGAAACCTGAACTTAAGACATGGACAACTACGAGAGTAGGTTTTGTCCCAGAATTGTTTCCATTGAGCTAGGTTGTTAGATACCTGCGAGAGCTTGTTTAATTAATCTAGCGGACAAACTTCCTGTCTGATAGCATCGATCAACACTCGGCCTTAGCTGTCGACCGACGGTCGTCTCCTCTATTCGCATATGAGAGTTGGAATAAGAGGGGGCCAGACTAGTTGATTAAGGTCCTTGCATATTAATAATTCTCTGCAGCATATCCATTATAATTCACTTGCCTGAAACCCTAGATCTATATTTTCCATATTTGAATCAACTTTACATATTTATAGCTTGAATAACTTAGCCATTAGGAATACAAAAATCTATTATGTGTCCTCGCTCTCCGTGGATTCGATCCCTAAGTAATACGGTTAGACCTCTCTTGGCAAGAGTAGTTTGTAGGGTTAATTTGATAGATATATTGCTTTAAAATAAACCTTAACACACACGCTATCACATGACACATTACATCTTTAGGTAAATTAAAATTCGAATTAAAAGAAGAAGTAGATAAATAAGACGGAAGCTTGGGGTCTTCAAGCAAGTAGAAGTCTCCTTTGGTCACCCCTTTGCCAAGCACCATACTTGTCTCAATATCCTGAAAGTAGACATCACAAGGAGTGAAGGTAGCCTTGCAATTCATGTCACATGTTGCTCTTTTAACTGATAACAAGTTTATAGTGAACTAAGCATATAGAAAGCTTTTGATTATGTGTCAAACAACCTAAATCACCTACTCCTTGAATTGGTACTCTTTCTCCATTGGCTATCATAAAACTTCTTTGAGCAGGTACAATGTTTTTAATCAAGTTTATATCACTAATCATGTGGTGACAAGCTCCTGAATCTATAACTAAAGGTTTGAGGATTTTAGAACTAGTTAAAGCATTCAAGGAGATACGAGTAGTTGAAGCATGTAAAAAGGTACCAATTGTGTTACCAGAGTTGTCCTTAAGAACCTTGATGAGAGCCTCAATGTCAGAACGCTTGATGGCTTCATCTTGGGTGGTCCTTGAGGTTGAGCAGTTGTTGGATACAAGGGTCTTTCCTTCACTGGCCGGATTTTAGTTCAGGTTAGAGAGCATTGCAAGTGTTACTGGCTCGCTCATCTCACCAGACAAATGAGATCTAGCATCATGGTATTGAGTCTTGAAATTTTGGGGATTGATATGGGGATGAAGGATCCAACACTTGTCTTTTCCATGCCCTTTCGTCTTGCAATGGTAATAGACCCAAACCTTCTTGTCTTCAGCCTTGTATCAACCTTTCTTTGCAACTACTTCAGCTGGGTTTGCTAATGTCAGGTCGCCTTTGCCTCCAAAGAGACACACTAATCCGTGCTCCTTCTGTTGGGATCAAAATCGGTCACGACGAAATCAATGGATCAAGCCCCCATAAAATGTTTCTTCCGAGGTTTTGGCTCACAAAAGTTTTCAAAGAATGATCAAGCCGCAAGGACCAAGTCATCATACGGCGAGTCCCACACGTAACGTACGGGCCGCCACATGAAGATCCCCAAACACAACGTCCGGGTTGCCATATGGCGACCCACTCTCATAGAACTCATGTCGCCATATGGCGACCTGCACCCAATAAGCAGGGTTCACCATATGACGACCTGCATATTGGAACACATGTCGCCATATGGCAACCGGCACCCACTAAGCAGTAAGTATGGGTCGCCATATGGCGACCTGCACTCGGGAAGAAAGGGTCGCCATGTATCGACCTGGACCGAGAAAGCAAGGGTCACCATATGGCAACCTACACCCAGCAAGCACGGGTCCCCATATGGCGACCTGCACTCGGGAAACACGGGTCGCCATATGGAGACCTGAACTCTGCAAGGACGGGTTGCCATATGGTGACCTGCACTCGCAAAGCACGGGTCCACATTTGGCGAGTTGCACTTGCAAATCACGGGTCACCATATTGTAACCTGCACACACAAGGCACGAGTTTTCATATGGCGACTACAGGTCACCATATGGCAACCTGAACCCACACAATCCTGGTCGCCATATGACGACCTGAACCTGCACAATCCTGGTCGCCATATGGCGACACGACCTTTCAAAGACCGGGTCGCCATATGGCAACATGACCTTTCAAAGACCGGGTCACCATATGGTGACCTCAGCTCTCCAACTCTGGGTCGCCATATGACGAGCTGTGTCTCTCCTTTGTATTCTTCTTTGATCCGCGATCGAAATGTTTTTTCCGTCTCAATCCGAGTTTCCTTTGAGATTTTAGGGTTAAAACAAGTAAGAGTCACCAAATGAACCCCGGGTGGCCAAATACAGCGCCCATGTCGCCATATGGCGAGTTATCCCACACCCCTTGGCTTCTCTCTCGAATCTTGATCAAAATTCTCTTTGTTTCGTCTCAATCAGAGTTACCATTGGAACTTTATGATAAAAGCCACAAAGACTCGTTTTTGTATAAGTTCAGATTGATCGTATAAAAGGGAAACAATTGACTTAAAACCAAATTTGCCTAAGATATACGAGAAGTTTGAACTCATGCTTAAAATCGACGTCGCTTCAAAGATGTTCTTTCGGAGAAACTGGAGAAACACTCAAAGTCGGAAAAATGGCCCGAGAGGCCTAAAACGCGACTAAAGGCCCGCTTACAATTTCATACAAAATCAAGCCCAGTGGTGTTACGACAGTCTATCTTTATTCGCAGGAAAAGATAAATGCTAAAGTTTCGAGATAAATGTGAGGAGTCGGCGGATAAATGTAAATATCAAAGGGAAAAAAGAAATATTCTCAAAGTTATAAACTCGACCACGAGCAGAAAAGGAAACACCAAACCGGCTTGAAGAGAAGTATATAAGAGAAGACAAGACTAGAGACTCAAGGACGACTTTTTTAATATTCTCAAGTTTATTTGGTTGCGTGGCGTTTGGTTTAAAGTAGATTATCCTGGATCTCTTGGGAAAATTAGGGTTTTCTGACTTCCTAGTTTTACGGAAATCGACAGTGTGGAATTCGGTTCCCACAGTTTGGTGCTAGAAGGTTGGGGACTTACGGATCAATCTTTCTCGCAACCACAGAACGCCCAGTCAAACATGTCCCCTGACGATTTTAACAACCAACAACCTCGTGACCTTGCAAGCCGCAACAACGTTGACAACACTCCTGCGACCAACACTCCCGTGGTTAAATCTGAGCCCAACACCGCGGCAGTCGAGGAGATGAAGAAACTGATCTTTGCCTATGAAAAAGGGCGGAAGAGCAGGATAAGCTCATGGGATCTCTCCCTAAGAAGGTCGAAACCCTAACTGCGAGAACCCGAGCTGCCCTTCCTCACAGAACCACTAGGATTCAAGGAAGAAGACTCGATTCCGTAACTCCTTTGGACCGGTCTGGCAACACACATGAGAAGCTGTCAGGATAAAATATAGACGAAATCACTCTTGCGCCAGCATGGAAAAATCTGGACGATCTTCAACCATTGGAAGAGGACATGGAAGAGGGGGAAATCGAGTGCATTAACATGGACTGCAGCAGTCAGTTCGAGCCTTCAGACCAAGACGCAGATGTGCATCCACGAAGGAAAAGGAGCCACACGGCTCAGGAAGACCTGCTTGACAAACCCATGACAGAGGAGGAAGAAAACCTCTTCTGGGTAAAGCACAAGAAGCTGGCTGAAGATCAGACTCGAATAACTCGCAGCAAACGCCGACAGGCTCAGAAACCTGGTAACGACGATTCTGAAATCCATGATCTTCTTAATGATCTCACGAAAACGGTCGCAGAAGTGAAAGCGGTGAAATCTCTGATTCACCATGCGACTATCTCCGCACCAGAGATAGACCAGCTGCTCGAGGAAGCTCGTAAAACTCCCTTCACATCTCTTATCGTTAACACCAGAGTATCAGATCCTGGAAAGATCAAGGTGCCAACGTACAACGGTACGACCGATCCCAATGCGCACTTACATGCCTTTGAGATCAGGATGCGAAGGGCCAAATTTTCAGACAGCGAAAGAGACGCCGGCCAATGCTGCCTATTTGTCGAGAATCTTGAGGGAGCCGCGCTCAAATGGTTCTCCTGTCTTAGGCGAAATTTTATGGGAAGCTTTTGGCAACTCGCTTCAGAGTTTCTAAAGCAGCACTCGATGTTTATCAATCGAGAAAATTCCAAAGTCGACCTATGGAGCTTAGCCCAATGGGAAGACGAAACACTTCGTGAATTTTTCAGTCGGTTCAAGCTCGTTATGGCTAGAGTAAGCGGGATCAGCGACAAGGTGGCCGTGGACGTGCTTCGGAAGACGCTCTGGTATAAGTCAAAGTTTAGAAAATGGATCACCCTTGAAAAACCGCGTACAATTCAGGAAGCGTTGCACAAGGCGACATACTACGTCATGATTGAAGAAGAGAACAAGGTTCTGTCACAGAAGCACAAACCAACGAAAACCTCTTCGAAAGATTTGGTTCTAGATCAGAAGTCAAAAGAAAAGAAAACTACCCATCGAGAGGGAGAAGAAACCCAATGGGCGCACAACTACGCCATCAACTCCGGCTCATAACAAGGGCGAACCACCCGACTGCGACCCGCTTGTCATCGATCTCATAATCAAATATCTCGAGGTCGCCAGAATCCTCATCGATACAGGGAGTACATCCAACATCATCTTCCGCAATACACTCAGGAGGATGAACGTCGACATGAAAGAATTCATACCAATGCCAATGCCGTTAAACGGTTTCTCTGAGATAACCGAAATGACTTTCTGATCAATCAAGCTCCCGGTCATGGTCAAAATCTGTCAAGACGAAATCTACGGCTCAAGTCCCTGTAAAATGTTTTGTCCGAGGTTTTAGCTCACAAAATTTTTCAAAGAAAGATTAAGCCGCAAGGAGGAAGTCATCATTCGGCGAGTCCCAGATGTAATGTATGGGTCGCCATATGACGATCCCAAACAAATGTACGGGTCGCCATATGGCAACCTGCACCCAATAAGCACAAGTCGCAATATGGCGACCTGCATTCGGGAACACAGGTCGCCATATGGCGACCTGCACCTAGTAAGCACGGATCGCTATATGGCGACCTGCATTATAGAAGTGCAGGTCGCCATATGGCGACCTGCACCCAACAAGCACGAGTCACCATATGGCGACCTGCACTCGGGAAGAATGGGTGAAAGTTATGCTTATTGATACAGCCTATTTATTACCAGTTTTAGACCATGTTATAGGATCTATTTAGGGTCTATAATGTGTGTAGGCTATTTTTTTGGAATATTTGTAAGTCCAGGAACGTGATATATGGAGATTTTTGGAGCTTTTAAAACATTTAGAGGAGAAGAATCCGTAGCTGATCATTCAAGGAGTCGAAGTACAAGACAATCGTCCATCGATAACACAACCTTGGCATCAACCGAAGTTAAAAGACCAAGGTCAATTGATGCTGCAAACTTGCCATTAATCGACTTCCAAATCGCAGACAACCGATTCCAAGCCCAAGTTAGAGACAAATCACGAAAAAGCCCTAGAAGAGTTTTGACCTAAATTTTAGGGTTTTTATTTTTATGCCTTATGTATTGAGGGACGTGCCTTTGTGCATGACGTGCAGAGTTTTATGCACAAGGAGATTTAGTTTTCTATTAAAGTTTTAGGATTTTTAGGGGAGAAGATTCATAACTCCTCAGGGAGATTGGTATTGGAACCCTAGTATCTATCTATGCATTATGTTAAGACTATTGTTCTCTCTTTAATTATGTATGTGTCTTAATCAACTTGATTTAGGGTTGAATGAAAACAATCATGGATTAGCCCAAAAGTAGGATGGTTAGGTTAAGTTAATATCCATCAATAGAGTTGTGCTTCATGCTTGCATTCTAGAGAGTAACTAACTGGATCTCGAAAGTAGAACATGGACGACTACGAGAGTAGGTTCTGTGTCAGAATAGACTCTATTGAACTAGGCTGTTAGGCGCATGCGAGGGCTGGTTTAATAACGCTGGTGGACTTATCAATGTCGTTCACACTTCCTTCTGATTTCACCATCGATCAACATCATGCCTTAGCCGTCGATCAATGATCTTTCCTTTTGCTATACGAGAGTTGGAGTTAAAAAGGGTCAGAATATTTAATATTTGATTTCTAGAATATTTACATTTCCGTGCTTCTTATTCCATATAATCCATTAGGCTTGACACCCTAGATCTAGAATATTTACATTTACATCTAGTTAGTTTATTAGCATATTTCCATATTTGCATTATTAGCAAAATTCCATATTGAATCCATAATTCTTGATAAGGAATATTTCTTTAATTAATTGTTCACTACTAATATATATATATATATATATATTCACCTAGCTTAGTCTTTAGAAATAAGAAATCTATTGTGTGTCATTGCTCTCTGTGGATTCGATCCCTAAGTACTACACATAATCTCTTTTGGCAAGAGTATTATTTGTGTGTTAAGATTAAAGTTAATTTGATAGTTAATTGTTTAGGATATTCATACCCTGCTAGAACAATAAAACACATGATGTCAAATTGGGCGTAGTTGCCGGGGGCCACTCCTGGCCATCGAACGACAGCAGACACGAACAAGACCACGAATTTGAAGCACAAGATACATATATGGGTCATCTTTGACTGGATGAATTCAGTATTTTAAGAGACCCAGTGGGACGTGCACGGGCTCTTTATGGGAGAATCCTACATATATCTAAAGAACATGTAGCAGATGCCCTTATTATGACTTATGGATCGGTAATTTATTTGGACAACAACAACCATTAATCGACGCACATCTTAAATCGTCGATCGACATTGAGGAGCAGAAGAACGAGAGAATCGGTAATGTTCCATACACTTCCAAGCATCCTAAATCGATCGACAGCATCCATCGTGCATCGATCAACAACAAATTTCTAGAGGTACACTAACTTTTTCCTTCCAATGCCTATAATTCAGGAAGTCCAGAATCAATCGATTGGAACAAACCACCATCGATCGACTAGCGTTTCGAGCAAGGTACGAGAGCTTTTGATGCTAAGGGCAAAAGACTTTTTCATTGGGAAAAGAAAGATGAGTATGGCATCTACAGAGATGAGAATGGTAATGCATGAGCTAAAGACGGAAGAGTAGTGAGTGTACAAGCTGAAGATTTCAAAGCAGTTCTAGAGAGAACTAATATGTTTGAGCAGAGCTACAAATGTTTAACAGAACATGCAGCAAAGATCGCTACGTCTATGAAAAATCAAAGGACATACAGCAGAGCAGAGATTGATGATATTGTGCATGAGATCTACAAATCTCAAGAGATGTCACTGGATGATTTCTACAAGAGGCTGGAAGATGTCTACTATCCTATAGACAACTGCCTCACAGGTTTGACTACACGCATGGATGAGATGAAGCAAAATTTGGATACTGTTCAGAGACAGCATGCGATTGGGGCAGACGAACTGGCATCGACCGACGGCAACATCAGGCCATCGGTCGACACTGAAGCCAACGGACAAAAGACCGCAGCAGAAATACAGTTGGAAGATAGGTTTGATGAGATTATTATCATCCATGCGTGTAGTCAAACCGGTGAGGCAGTTGTCTATAGGATAGTAGACATCATCCAACCTCTTATAGAAATCCTCCATTGACATATCTTGAGCTTTGTAGATCTCATGCACAATATCATCAATCTCTGCTCTGATGTATGTCCTTTGATTCTTCATAGACATAGCGATCTTTGATGCATGTTTTGGTAAACATATGTAGCTCTGCTCAAACAAATTAGCTATCTCTAGAATTTCTGTGATATTTTCAGCTTACACATTCACTACTCTTTCGTCTGTAGCTCGTGCATTACCATTCTCATCTTTGTAGATGCCATACTCATATTTATTTTCCCAATGGAAAAGTATTTTGCCCTTAACATCAAAAGCTCTCGTACCTTGCTCAAAACGCCAGTCGATCGATTGTGGACTTCCTGAATTATAGACATTGGAAGGACGACGTTTGTGTACCTCTGGAAAGGTGATGTCGATCGATGCACAATGGATGTTTTCGATCGATCTAGGATGCTTGGAAGTGTATGGAACATTATGGATCGTCTCGTTCTTCTGCTCCTCAATGTCGAACGACGCTGTAAGATGCACGTCAATCGGTGGCTGCTGCTGATGTCCAAATAAATTACCCAATCCATTAGCCATAATAAGGGCATTTGCTACATGGTCCTTAGATATAAGTAGGATTCTCCCATAAATAGCCCGTGCACGTCCCTCTAGGTCTCTAAAAAATTCAAACTCATCCAGTCTAAGATGACCAATATCTGTAGCTTCTGCTCCAGTTTCATGTTCAGTTTTGTGTCTGATGTCGTTCGATGGCCATGAGTTTCCGTCGATCGATGCTCGATTATCCACTGTCGCGTTCATCACCCAGCCAACGTCTTCTGATGCTAGGCCGCGATATTCAATCAGATCTTCCTCTCTGTAATCTTCATCTTATCCTTCGTAAGCTTCACTGTATCGTTGGCAAGTTTGACGTGTGTCGATTGATAGTGTATGGTGACTGTCGATCGATGCTCAAGAACAAGATTGTTGCATGAAAAGGTTTCCAGCTCCATTAGCCATGGCAAGTATATCAACTACATCTTCCCTCGTGACATTTAGTAGTCTGCCATCCATAGCTCTTGCATGACCATCTAAATCTCTCAATATACCAAACTCATATGGTTGTATATAACCATATTCCTTCTCGCGTTCTACAGCTGAATCTAGTTCGGACTCTGCTTCTAGATCAGTATCGAGAAATTTGATAGACAACAGCCTCTTCCATAGCAATACCACGGTAATCGATTATCTCTTCTTCTCTGTAATCTTCGTCGTACTCGGGATAGGCTGGGTTGTAGCCACCATCTGCGTGGAAGTTGTTTATCGGTTCTGGAGTAGGGTTGTCGATCAATAACAAAGGGTGGGTGTCGACCGATTTCTGAACTGAAAATGCTTCGATTGATTGTCTGGGATGGGTATCGATCGATGCTCCATCTTCCGACTCTTCATTGAACTCATAATCACAAAAGCATGTGGCCACAAGTTCTGCATCTTTACACAGTTCAATAGTAGCATTGCTCTTATTCTTGACAGGTTCATAGAAAATATTTTGATCAATTAGAGATAGATATAACCTGTTTAATTTCATATCGCATATAGCACCCACGGTAGCCATGAATGCTCTCCCAAGTAGTAGTGAAGAGTTCCAATCTATCTTGATGTCCATCACGTGGAAGTCTACCCGGACTAGAGTGTTGTTAATCTGTATTGGAACGTCTTTTACAATCCCTCATGAGTGAACTTTTGAGCAGTCTACAAATGTGAAAGAATCATTGGAGGGTTCCCCTTTCAGGTTCAGCTTCTCTGCCATAGTTTTTGGCATAATGCTCAGTCATGATCCAGTATCACAGAGGGCACTGGGTATTCGTTGCCCTTGATGAAGCATGGAACCACAAATTTCCCAAGATCAGTTTTCTTCTTCAGACAAGTCCTTTGTTTCTTCTCTCTGAGATGAATGAACATGATCTCTATTTCATTGTCTGTCTCCCTTGTTTCCATGAAAAACATCCACAACCTGTGAGTATAATAAGCTTCATCAAAAGGAGTATCTAAAGGAATTTTGAAAACTCTTTTGGTAAAGCTATCCATCTATGTTTCATTGGCTTCTCTGCATTGATGTTTGGGGATCTTTTGCTTCCTCTTGCAATGTCCCTCAGCTTCTCTATCAAGATCCATAGCTTCAGACGTGTCAGTATTCTGTTCTGAAACCGTTATGGTTGGATGCACAATCAAATTCGCAGTGATGCTTGGCAGTCAAACCGGCTTTCTCATTTGTCGATCGGTGCTCAGGTCGCATTGTCGATCGATACCTTTATCTCTATGTCGGTCGATTGTCTCATGATGGTTTCGATCGACGTTAGTTTATTCTCACAAATCCACTGATACTGCAGGAATCGTTGTCGATCGATGTTCATTGCTTGGTGTCAATCGACACCAATGCGAAATGCCGAATGATATGGAACTTTTCACACAAAAATCTCGTTCATGGAGCTTTTCCCTCTTAACTTCCTGCCAAAAATCATCGTTAATCAATGCATTGACGTGGTGCTTCTCTGCAGCCTCTATTTTCTCCTTGATCAGGCTCTCATGCCTCCTAATGGTTTCACTTGTTTGCAGCACCTGATTCTCTAGCTTCTTCACATGGATGTTGAGATTTTTAAACTTGGTGTTGAGGTTGAGGTACAGCTCATCTATCTTTCCATTGAAATCCACAGTCATCTTTTGCTGTCCCTCTAAAACTATGTCAACCATTTCTTCAATCTTGCTTTCTTGAGTTTCTGGAGGAGGGTTCTGGTAGTAAGAAGATCCATAAGTTATGTTGTTGTTGAAGGGTTTTCGCTGTGAACCCTGATTAAAGCTACTCCTTTGACCCTTCCCATAGGAATTCCTGTTGAAACATGGATTCCCTTTATAGTTTCACAAATTGATTTGAAGAATACTTTTAATAAGAACTTGCTCTCTTGTTAATCTCTTGAGAAAATCACTCAAAACTCAAGAACTCTTAATCAATCACAAAAACCCCTTAAGCGTTGCAACAAATCTGCAACACCTTATATAGGTATAGATATTTCCTACTCCTAATAAACTTAACAATCCTAAGATCTATCCTAATGATTTAAATAACCAGAATAAGAAGAATAAGGATAACTTGTGCCCTAAGCTATTTCAAGTTCACTTCCTACATTCTCCCGCTTAAACTTGAAATCTTCTTTTACTAAATATTCAACTCCGATCAATGATCTCATTTCTTTATATTGAATTCTTCTGAGCCCTTTAGTTAGAATATCTACTCTTTGTGCATTCCCTAGTATATGTTGAACTTCGATCAAATTGTTGTCAACACATTCTCGAAAAAGTGATAACGGCAATGTATATGTTTGCTACGCCTATGAAATACCGGGTTCTTAGTTAGAGCTATCGCAGATTTATTGTCGATCAAAACTACTACTTTCTAGCATTCCTTCCCTACTACCTCACCAAATAATTTTTGAAGCCAAGTAGCCTGCTTTGCTGCCTCAATTGCAGCCATAAACTCTGCTTCATAGGATGAGAGCACAACTGTTTCTTGTTTCTGAGAGCACCAAGTTATAGGTTAGTCTAAGAGATAGAAAATATGTCAAATTGTACTCCGATCATCGTCTTCATCTACATTATGGCTCGCATCACTGAAACCTACTAGCTTCGTACCTGATGCTCGTCTAAACACTAGTCCGTAGCTAAGCGCCCCTTATAATTATCTCATGATCAGTTTTACGGCTATAGCCTGTTATTTCTTTGGTTCTTGCATATACCTACTCATAACTCCAACCGAGAAAGATAAGTCCGGTCGAGTACGAAGTAAATTCTTGAGACAACCAATGCATCTTCTGTATTCCTTCTCGTCTCCAAGAGCCTTTGACGTCTTCAAACTCGGATCCATCGGTACTTGAACTGCATTGCAGTCCCGCATTCCAGTTTCTTCTAAAATCCTCTTAGCGTATTTTCTTGTTTTAAAGTGAACCTCGATTCCCAAATAATACGTTAATTTTCCCAAGTCACTCATTTCAAACCTAGCAGACGTCCCTTGTTTGAAATCTTTGATTAACTTGAGGTTTGTACCAGTTACTAAAATATCATCAACATAAACAGCTAAAAGCACATGTTATCCCCTTCTTGACGTCGATACAGTGCTGGTTCCTTCGAACATTTCACAAATTTCAGCTCGCTTAGCACCTTGTTAACTTGATATTCCACGCTCTTGGAGCTTGACGCACACCGTAGAATGCCTTTTTTTAACTTGTATACCTTACTCTCTTGTCCTTTAACTTGAAAACCTCCTGGCTGTGAGACGTATACCTCTTCCTTTAGATACGTGCAAGAATGTCGTCTTCGCATCCAAGTGATGCACTTGCCACCCTTTTGATGCCGCAAGAGAAAGTAGAAATCGAATCGTCTCAATACGTGCCACAAGGGCGAATACTTCATCGAAATCAATACCTTGTCTTTGGATGTAGCCTTTTGCTACTAATCTCGCTTTAAACTTGTTGATGCTTCCATCGGACTTGCGTTTTATTTTAAAAATCCATTTTAGCCCTATCGCTTTTTCTCCATCCGGAAATTCAACTAGATCCCATGTTTTATTTTTAACTATGGACTTGATCTCATCTTCGCAAGCCTCTCTCCATACTTTCCCTTCTTTAGCTTCATCAAAGCTCCAAGGCTTACCTATATATTGAGCAACAACCGCTCTGCTCTAGCTCCGCCAACAAAATATAGTCGTTCAAGTAACGTGTTTGTTTTCTTTTTCTTTGAGACCGCCTTTACTCGGGTTCGACTTCTTTCTCATTGTTTTCAACCTCTTCCTCATTAAAAGATCCAATATCTTGGATTTCCATATTGATTAACACTAACACGAAACATTCCACTTTCTTCCCCTCTATTATAAGTCTTCCAATCCCAGCTTTTACTTTCATCAAAGTTCACATCTTTACTTACCACCACCTTCTTGCTTACAGGATCAAACAACCTATACGCCTTTGATCCTGACTCAGTTCCGAGATGTATAAGCATTCTCGACATGTTATCTAGCTTCTTAAGATGCAATAATTCTATCTTGACGTAACCAATGCATCCAAAGATACGTAGGTGCTCGGCGTTTGGCTTCTTTCCTTTAAACAGATCGTATGGTGTCGTGGTCTTACTGACTTGACTCGCAGTTTGATTTATAAGATACGTAGCATGCCTTACTGCTTCTCCCTATAGGTAATTTCTTAACTCCATGTGCTTGAAGATACTCATTGTCATGTTTAGAAGAGTTCAATTTCGTCTCTCTACTACACCGTTTTGTTGAGGAGTGTGGGGTGCTGTTTGGTGTCTTGTTATCCCGTTTGATTCGCAGAACAAGTTGAATTCGTTTGATTAAATTTTCCTCCCCTGTATGTCCTAAGTGTTTTAATGACAATCCCCGTTTCTTTCTGTACCATGAATTTGAATTTTTTAAACTTGTCGAAAGCTTCTCCTTTCTCATTTAGAAGTATCGTCCACATGTATCTAGAGTAATCGTCAATAAGAACAAGGAGTATCCCTTTTGTGAAGGTGTGGATGGCGTGATGGGTCCACACAAGTCACCATGTATGAGTCCGAGTGTTCTATCTGCTCGATACGTACTTGCTTGTGGAAAGGCATGTTGTGTTTGTTTTCCCAATAAACACGAGAAGCATGTATCTTTCAGTCTCAATTTTAGGTATTCCGAGTACGAGCTTCTTACTGATCATTAGCCACATTTCTTCTCTCCCTATATGACCTAATCTTGCATTGCCATTTTGATGAATCACTACCGATTGAGATCTTAAGGCATTGTTCGTTCTGTCCATTGTTACTTTGTACAGACGGTTCTTAGATCGTATTGCTTTAGCTATCAATCTTCCATCTTTGTCTCCTAACGTGAGATAATCTTCCTTCATTTTTACGTCACAACCACATTCTTTAGCTAGACCTAGAATTATTATATTGCTCTTCAAATCCGGTATACAGTAAACGTTTGCTAGTATTTTCGTGCTTCCGTCTTTAGTACAGAACAATATTGGTCCTTTTCCCTTTATGTAAATACGGGAATACTTTACCGGGAATTGATGCGTCAATGGTCTTAAAGTATCTCGATCCCCCGTCATGTTATTAATTGCCCCGTTGTCTAAGTACCAAATCTTGTCGCTATCTGTACTTGCTTCGAAATTTTGTGGATTTACTTTGTTTTCGTTTAGATAAACGACCTCATGAACCATCAGCTCCTCTGCTTCCATCATGTTGTTGTCTTTGTCTTTTACTTCTGTTGCTTCTTGTAACTTTAGAAAACGATCTGGGCAAACTGAAGCAAAGTGCCCCATCTTATCGCACCGGAAGCACATGATTTTTGACATATCAAAGTTGTCTTGATATCGGTCTTGATATCGATCATGATATCTTCCTCTGCCCCTTCCTCTGGTATAGACCTCTGCGTCCATGTCCTCTATAGCTACTATATTCTTGAATCGAATGACTTGTAGGAGGTTGAGTTTCTGTATTACTCGCGTACATAAGCTTGGTCTTTGTTTCTTGCGTCACATCATCTTCCTTGACTACTCTCTCCTCGTAAGCTTTTAAGCATCTGACTATGTCTTCGAAGCTAGTTATGTTAAGCTCAAGGACCTTTTCTAATCATGCCACAATGTGTATATATTTTCGTCGTGGTAAACTCGACAGGAACTTCTTCACAAGTTTTGATTCGTCAATATTTTCTCCTAACACGGCTGATTTTGGTGATATTTCAGATGACTTTCCCACAAATTCATTACATTTGTCTCCATCTTTCATCTTTATCATGTCGAATTCTGCTTTCAACGTTTGTAATCTTGCTTCGCGAACACGATCTTCACCCATGTGTTTGATTTGATCGCATCCCAGTCTTTCTTAGCTGTATCTAACTCTCATAATTGAAGGATAAGTGTCTTGGGGATTGACTAGAATAGTAACGTTGTGGCCATGTTGTTTTTCTCTTCATCATTAGACTTGTACTCTATAACTTCCCAGACTTTGTGTACTTTTAGCAAAACCTTAATCCGGATTGACTAGATTGTGTAATTAGTTGATGACAACATGGGACAGCTTATTGAAGAAAGGCCGCCTCCTTCCTTAACCTTCGTAGTAACGAGTTCTCCCATGTCTTATGTGTTCCTCTCTTATTAATCTCTAGAGAAAATCACGGAAAACTCAAGAACTCTTAATCAATCACAAAACCCCTTAAGTGTTGCAAAAAATCTGCAACTCCTTATATAGATATAGATATTTCGTACTCCTAATAAATTTAACAATTCCTAAGATATATCCTAATCCTTTAAATAACCAGAGCTAAGAAGGATTAGGATAACTTGTGCCCACTAAAACTTTGTCAACCATTGCTTCAATCTTGCTGTCTTGAGTCTCTGGAGGAGGATTCTGGTAGTAAGAAGATCCATAAGTTATGTTGTTGTTGAAGGGTTTTCGCTGTTAACCTTGATTAAAATTACTCCTTTGACCATTCCCATAGGAGTTCCTGTTGAAACCTGGATTCCCTTGACTCTGGAAACCATTCCCATCAATGTAGTTCAGATCCTCTTCTTTAATCTCACCATCTTCAGATTCTATTGCTTCTACTTCTGCAAAAGTGACCTGCTTCCTAAAGAATTTCTGAACACTGTCTAGTTTTAACTTGACCTCTTCAATCTGATCTTTTCTCAAAGCTGGAGTTGATTTCTTCCTTTCAAAGTATGTGTTTTTGGTGCTGCTGCTGGATGCCAGATCCTCAATCAATCTTGTAGCTTCTTCAGGATTCCTAGTGCTGAAACTTCCTTCGTTAGCTGTGTCCAAAGCCATCTGATATTGTAATCCAATACCTCTAGAGAAACTGAAGAAAAGTTCCACTTCGTTGAACCCGTGATGTGGACAATCTCTCTGGTATGATTTGAATCTAATCCAAGAATTTCTAAAAGATTCTGAAGGGTCTTGTGAAAAAAAGTAGCAATCTTGCTCCTTAGATCTTCTGCTCTTGCGTCATCAAAGAAATTACGCAGGAAAGCGTTCTTGATGTCAGTCTAGGATGTCAGGGATCCTGGTGGTAACTGCTTAAGCCAATATGAAGCTTCTCTAGTGAGTGAGTACTTGAAAAGCTTACGAAAGATATAGTCTTCAAGGACTCCGTTAGCTTTGATAACCGTCACCAGATCCTCAAATTGCTCCAGATGATCCATAGGGTGCTCATGTCGCAACCTATAGTAAGGTGTTTGTTCTACGATTCTGAAGAAAGCGGGCTTGATTTCAAAATCGTTTCTCTGAAAAGCTGGAAGACGAATGGCTGATCTGTTGGCTTAGAACTGGTGTGGACGGTTGTAGTCAGCCAGTGTTCTCTGAGCAGCTTGGGCATCAGCTTCAGGTTGAGATGTTGCAGCCTCTGCTTCTGCTTCTATATCAGAGATTATGGTCCCCTGGTCATCTATCTTTTAACCTGCTGCATTACGCAGATAACCGTCGAGGTAATGCAGGTTTCCATTCTCATCCTGAGTCAATATTAAAGTCGCAACCATCTGAACTTATCTACTTCTGTCGATCGATGCGGGTAAGTTGCTGTCGATCGGTGCTATGTGATTAGTGTTGGTTGATGCTCGAGTTCTGATGTCGGTCGATGCTGTCCATAAAGATTGTCAGTCGTCGTGGTATAGGTTTTGTCAATTGATGCTTGTCGTCCTTCTTTGCAGATCATACGTTCGAGTTTGTTGGGGTTAAAGAATTGCAGTTCTTGTCCTTTATTGCTCCTGGTGTGTCTTTGCATGCAGCTGAAAAAACAAAGGAAAAGAAAAATTAGTAATTTGAAAAGTAGTAACAAACCTAGACTAAATCCTAAAAATTAAATCTAATGGCGATCAGTGTCCCCGGCAACAACGCCAAATTTGACATCGTGTATTTTATTGTTCTAGCAGAATATAAATATCCTAAATAATTAACTATCAAATTAACCCTAATATTAACACAAAATTAATATTCTTGCCAAGAGAAATCAGGTGTAGTACTTAGGGATCGAATCCAGATAGAGCAATGACACACAATAGATTTCTTATTTCTAAAGACTAAGCTATGTGATACATATATATATACATATTAGTGGTGAACAATTAATTAAGAAAATATTCTTTATCAAGAAGTAGGGATGCAATATGGAAATATTCTAGTAATGCAAATATGAAAATATGCAAATAAACTAACTAGATGTAAATGTAAATTTTCTAGATCTAGGGTTTCAAGCCTAATGGATTATAGAGAATAGGAAGTACGGAAATGTAAAAATTCTAGAACTCAAATATTAACTATTATGACCTTTTTATCTCCAACTCTCATATTCGAGCAAAACGAAAGACCATCAACGACGGCTAAGGCTTGATGTCGATCGACGGTGAAATCAGAAGGAAGTGTGAACGATTTGATAAGTCCACCAAACTTATTAGACCAGTTCTCGCATGCGCCTAACATCCTAGTTCAATGGAGTATATTCTGGCACATAACATACTCTCGTAGTCGTTCATGTCCTACTTTCGAAATCGTAGTTAGCTACTCTAGGATGCAAGCATGAAGCACAACTTAATTGATGGATATTAACTTAACCTAGCAATCCTACTTTTGGGCTAATCCATGATTGCTATCATTCAACCCTAAATCTAGTTGATAACTTCTCAGACATAATTAAAGTAAGAACAATAGTATGAATACAATGCAAAGATAAAATACTGGATTTCAATACAAATCTTTCTAAGGACCTATGAATCTTCTCCCATAAAACCCTAAAACTATAATAGAAAACTAAAGCTCCTTGTGCACAAAACTCTGCATTTCATGCACACATGAACTCTCTTTTGTCTCTCAATACATAAGGCAGAAATATAAAAACCCTAAAACTTAAGTCAAAACTCGTCCAGGGCATTTTTGACATTTGTCTCTAATTTGGGCTTTGAATCGGCTGTCTGCGATTTGGACGTCGATCGATGGTAAGTGTGCAGCATCGATCAACTTTGGTCTTTTAACGCCGGTCGACACCAATGTTTTGTCGTCGATCGACGACTGTCTTGTACTTCGACTCCGCAAATGGTCAGCTACATATTGTTCTCCACTAAATGCTCCAAAATCTCCAAGTATCTCCGTATATCTCCAAAATATTCTTTGACCTGTAAATACTCCAAAACATAGTCTATACACACATAATATACCCGAAATAAAGCCTATAACATGGCCTAAAATTTGTAATAAATAGGCTATATCACTTAACTTCAAAGACTTGACTCAGGTTTGAAATGTTGCCATACCCTTTTTGTAGTGTATCCCACAACTCTCTGGAGCTCTCACAGTAGGAGTAAGCTTCCAAGATAGATAGTTCCAGACTGTTTTGAATGATGGACAACACCATGACGTCCTCATAGCCCCATTTTCCATCAGCATCCTCCACCATCTCCACACCATATTTGTCTTGGATGGTTCTTGTTGGGGCTTCTCTAGTGGAGTTCCCATAAACCCCTATGATATAGCTTGTTACTTACCGGTTCTAGACCATCATTTGGACCCTATTTGGACTTAAATACGTGTGTATGGACTGTGTTTTAGAGTCTTTACAGGCCTAGGTATGTTTTGGAGCATTATGGAGGTTATGGACCTTATTAGAGTATTCATAAGAGATATCTAGTAGATGTTCACATTCAGCTAAGTATGAGTCGAAGTCGAGCATGACTATTGATCGACAGAGCATCCTTGTTGTTGGTCGACGGCCCACTTGAAGAGGTATTGGCCGACTTCAAGCCTAAGTTAAGACGAATAACGAGAATGCCCCTGGACGAGTTTTGACCTAGTTTATATGAGTTATGCCATTGTTTTGGCAGAACACCACCAAAAACAAAGCACACGTTTCAGTTTTACAGATTTTAGTTTTCTTGTATTAAGTTTTTAGTAGTTTAGGGGAAAAGATCTGAACTCCTTCAAAGATTTGTATTGGAACCCCGTTTATTTTTCTATGCATTATATTATTCAGTTCATCTTTTTTTTTATGATCATGTCTGAGTAATTCACCTGATAGATTTAGGGTTTATAATGGTATTGATGAATAAACCCTGAAATAGGATTGCGAGGATGAAGTAATATCAATCTTTGAAATTGTATTTAATACTTGTGTTTTGGAGCAGCTAACTAGAAACATGAACTTAGGACATGGACAACTACGAGAGTAGGTTCTGTGCCAAAAATTGATTCCATTGAACTAGGTTGTTAGCTGCATGCGAGAGCTATTCTAATTAGCATAGTGGACGAACTTCATGTCTGATTAACGTCCATCGACACTCAGCCTTAATCGTCGATCGACGGTGTACTTCTTTGTTCGCATTCGAGAGTTGGGACAAGATGGGGTCAGACTCGTTAACATATTGTCGTCACATACTAATAATTCCCTGCATCCTACCCATTATAATTCACTTCCCTGAAATCCTAGATCTATTGTTTTCCATATTTTCATTAACTTAGTATTTTGACAATTTTCTTTTTTGGAGAATCTTACAATCAAACTTCTTATTTATAGCTTGCCTAGCTTAACCATTAAAATTATAGAAATCCATTGTATGCCCTCGCTCTCTGTGGATTCAATCCCTAAGTATTGCAATTTGACCTCTCTTGGCAAGAGTAGTTCGTAAGGTTAATTTTATAAATTGCATTAACATAAACCTTAACCCGCACACTGTCAAATTTGGCACTGTTGCCGGGGGGCAAGGATCGTCATTAGATTTATTTTCTAGGTTTAGTCGCTTTTTCATTACTGCAAGTGATATAGTGTTTT